>JAOTOM010002374.1:0-100388 GCA_034440615.1 Ashinkailepas kermadecensis
TGGTGTCCTCCTTTGCAATCCTGGAGTCCTTTGCAATCCTGGAGTCCTTTGCAATCATGGGGCCTCCTTTGCAATCATGGGGCCTCCTTTGCAATCCTGGTAGCCTCCTTTGTAATCATGTAGGCCTTTGGAATCCTGGGGGCCTCCTTTGCAATCCTGGGGGCCTCCTTTGTAATCACGGGAGCCTCCTTTGCAACCCTGGGGGCCTCCTTTGCAATCCTGGAGGCCTCCTTTGCAATCCTGCGGGCCTCCTTTGCAATCGTGAGGGCCTCCTTTGCAATCCTGGGGGTCTCTTTGCAATCTTGGTGTCCTCCTTTGCAATCCTGGGGGCCTCCTTTGCAATCCTGGGGGCGTCCTTTGCAATCCTGGCGCCTCCTTTGCAATACTGGGGGCCTCCATTGCAATCATGGGGGCCTCCTTTGTAATCACAGGGGCCTCCTTTGCAATCCTGTGGGCCTCCTTTGCAATCCTGGAGGCCTCCTTTGTAATCATGTGGGCCTCCTTTGCAATTGGGGGCCTCCTTTACAATCCTGGGGGCCTCCTTTGCAATCCTGGGGGCCTCCTTCGCTAGCCTGGAGGCATCCTTCGCAATCCTGGGGGGTCTCCTTTGCAATCCTGAGGCCTCCTTTGCAATCATGGGGGGCCTCCTTTGCAATCCTGGAGTCCTTTGCAATCATGGGGCCTCCTTTGCAATCCTGGGGGCCTCCTTTGTAATCATGTGGGCCTTTGAAATCATGTGGGCCTCCTTTGTAATCCTGGGGGCCTCTTTCGCAATCCTGGGGGCCTCCTTTGCAATCCTGGGGGCCTCCTTTGCAATCCTGGGGGCCTCCTTTGCAATCATGGGGGCCTCCTTTGCAATCCTGAGGGCCTCCTTTGCAATCCTGGAGACCTTTGCAATCCTGGGGGCCTCCTTTGCAATCTGGGGCCTCCTTTATAATCCTGGATGCCTCATTTGCAATCCTGGGGGGCTCCTTTGCGATCCTGGGGGCCTCCTTCGCGATCCTGGGGGCCTCCTTCGCAATCCTGGGGGCCTCCTTTGCAATCCTGGGGCCTCCTTTGCAATCATGGGGGCCTCCTCCGTAATCACGGGGCCCTCCTTTGCAATCCTGGGGGCCTCCTGTGCAATCCTGGAGGCCTCCTTTGCAATCCTGGGGGTCTCCTTTACAATCCTGGGGGCCTCCTTTGTAATCACGGGGGCCTTCTTTGCAATCCTGGGGGCCTCCTTTGCATTCCTGGGGGCCTCCGTGCCAATTTTGGCACTCTCTTGATTTCTGGGGCCTGCTATCTTCTCCTAGGTGACTCCTTCTTCGAATTAGGGGCCTCCTCTCACGTCTTGGAGGCCTCCTCTCATGTCTCGTCGGCCTCCTTGCTCACTTTTTTTTCCTGTGCATTTTCGGATAGGGGCCTCCTCAAATTTTAGGGGGGGCGGCGTTCCCCCAGTCTCACGACAGGGGGGCGACTGCCCCCCCCTGCCCCCCCCCCCCGGTGGCGACGCCCTTGCCGGCAGGGGCCTCTTTTTCTCTTCTAGAGGCCATCTTTTTTCAAATTAGGGGCCTCCTCTCACGTCTTGGGGGGGGGGGGCCTCCTGCTCTGTGTTTTTATTCGATCTTTGTCCATTTTAAGGGTGGCCTCTTATCTCCTGGTGGACTCCCGTTCTCTCCCAGGTGCCTCATCTTCCAAATTACAAGCACCCTTTCCTATCTCAGTTGCCTTGCCATCTCCTGGGGACCTTCTTACCCGTCTTTGCGCCTTCTTTCTCGCCTGCGAGCCATCCCTCGTATCTAATGGTCTTTATCTCCTGTTTTAGGGGCTTCTCCGTTCATCATGGGGTCTCATTTCCAATCCTGTGTCGTCCTCTTCCGAATTAGGTGCCTCCTGCCACGTTTCTGGATAATCCTTTTCTATCTTGGTGGAACCTTACCCATTTTGGGGTCAGCTTTTGCGTCTCCGAAACCCCATCTCATATCCACTGGCTTTCTCTTCCGTCTTAGGGCCTCCTCTCATTTTCTGGGGCCTCCTCTGCCGTATTGGGTCTCCTTTGCGATCATGTGGGCCTCCTTTGCAATCCTGGGGCCTCCTTTGCAATCCGGGGGCCTCCTTTGCAATCATGGGGGCCTCCTTTGCAATCCGGGGGGCCTCCTTTGCAATCATGGGGGTCTCCTTTGCAATCATGGGGCCTCCTTTGCAATCATGGGGGCCTCCTTTGCAATCATGGGGGCCTGCTTTGCAATCATGGGGGCTTCCTTTGCAATCATCGGGGCCTCCTTTACAATCCTGGGGGCTTCCGTGCCAATTGTTGACACTTTCTTGATTTCTGGAGCCTCCTATCCTCTCATAGGATAGGAGAATCCTCTCCTTTGTTAAATTAGGGGCCTCCTCTCACGTCTTGGAGACCTCATCGCCTGTGTTTGGAGCCTCATTATCCTCTTAGCAGGGCGCTTTTGCGTCATAGTCCCAAATCTTTTCTCCTAGGGTCCTCCTCTTCCAAAATATGGGCCTCATCTGGCTGGTCTCAGTGGCCTTCTCTCATTCATGCGGAGACCATCTTACCCATCTTCGGGCTCCCTCTGGCGTCCGGAGAAATATCTCCTATCATTCCATATTTTCTATTGTAGGGGCCTCCTCTTCCATCTCGGGGGCCTCGTTTTCGAAATTAAGAATATCCTGCCACCCATCGGAATCCTTCTTGTCTAAGCTGGGTGGCTTCTTGCCCGTCTCGGTGGCCTCCTTTTCGTCCTGGGGCCTCCTCCCAATCTCTGTCCTACGTATCTTATAGGGACCTGATTAGATTTCCCGGGGGCCTCGTTGCCAGTCTTGGGACCTCCTTGACAGCATTATGTTCTGTCTCGTCGGCCTCCTTGCTCACCTTTTTTCCTATGCATTTCCGGGTAGGGGCCTCCTCAAATTTCAGGGGGGCGGCGCCCCCTCCCCCCCAGTATCACGGTAGGGGGGGGGGACTGTCCCCTCTGCCAACCCCCCCCCCCACCCCCGGTGGCGACGCCCCTGATGCCCTTCATACTAGACGAAGTCATAGACATTGCATCCCGGTGCTTATCGGCCGTCATGAAACGGGCTATAGACCACAAAGAATGGGCTAGGAACAATAACCGCAAAGACGTTCCATTGCTTTAGATATCTGCTCTTTATGTGTCAATGTCACAAACGTTCCCCAAAAAATATTGCGTTTTATGGTGACTTTTAGCAAATCTAGACTACTTTTACTAACAAAAGTAATTGCGGTTCGGATCGTACTCTGCTGCGTGGCATTCAAAATTTTCACATGTGGGAAGTTACAGATTTTGGTCGCCACAACATTTAGCCCTTCTCAACACCAGGGTTGGATTTGTGCTTTGTAACCCTGGCTGCGAAGAGGAATTTTTTTTTTGGGGGGGGAGCAATCGGATACCGAGATGATATTTTTCTTCAAACCTGGGACACCAGAATCTCAGTTTGCACTTTCCAGTGAATGTTGAGCACTTTGTCACAGAGCAGTTCATTGATAAGCGACACCATTCAACCTGTAAATGGGCAAGATGATAGCATGATTTTCTGGAGGGGATTGGTAATGTTCTAGGTGACACAAATCCAGGAGCAGGCTATTTTTTCAACACTGCCCAACAGCCAACACGAGCGGCAAGCATGTAATTCACGATTACATATCGGTGTGCAATAGCATGAGCTGGTGCATGCGGTGTGCACCAGAGCATTAAGTGGCGTTCGTTGGAGCGCGTACCAGTGCATGCAGTACCGATTGGCGGCAGTGGCCCACAGCGGTGCTCATGTGACAAATTTTACCTTGCCAGCATGTCCTATTACGCAAAAGGATGCGTTGGGGTAGTACGATTTTCCCCCCCCCCCCCCCACCCCCAAGACAAAAAAGTCTGCTTTATTGTGTAAAATGTCCTACCTCTGGTGCGCATGCTCATTTTTGTACTTCGCAGACTGGACAGTGTGTACTCTTCCAGTACCCACATTGATTTGGAAACCTAATTATTAGACCAGGTTGATACTGAACTTAGGGAATTTATTTAAGCCATGGGTTTAATGCCATAGTATGTGGGGATCAAAACACTCTGGGACACTCAACTTTAATCATACTTTAGGCGTGTGATAGTGTGACTCGTTTATGGCAAAAAAATACTTCTAAGAATCGTCAATGCATATAGATTCTGCTTTCTTCAATCAAACCCGGGAGGAACGAAATCGGTGAGATACTCCTACAGGCGTCAGTAGAGTTCAGTGTCGCAGCAGCATCATTTTCTGCGGTGGCCTGTCGCTGGAGGGGTGCTCCCTCTTCCGCATATTTCTCTTTCCTTCCGAAGGGATGCCTCATACCGAGGAATGATTATGTTCAGCGAAGGGAGGCGCAATTTCCCTCAACATTTGAGGGTATATGAGCAGTACTTAAGCGTGCACAAATTTGGTTCATGACGCACAAGATGACTTTATGACTTTATGACAAGAAAAAAAGAAGTCACACCACTGGTGCCTGTGACACCTCTACCACTGCGTAGGAATTTTTGGACGCTTAGTCACTCCCACTCTTGCTTTATTTCTACTCAGCATTTAGCCACTGCCGTTTCAGTGTCAATTATATATCACCGTATACCTGTGCAATGTTAAATTTCACGAAGTTCGGGGGAAGCGTCCCCTCCCCGTCCCCGGCGGTGGCGACGCCCATGCTTCGGGCACTGCCTGGAAGGGACTACCAAGCACCACCACTGCAAACACATACCTTGAACAGCGGGGAAACGTCCCAAAAGGACACTGGCGACGGCACGTTCATCGTCACAAACATGTCATTCGTCAGTCGTCGTGTACTCACCTTGTCGCGGTGATCACTCAGGCTGCCCTTGTCGCCAGACAAATGCACGAACTGCGCGGCCTGAGGCCACCCAGGCGCATTTACACCGCACACACGCTCGACCAACAGCTCCCACATGCGTCAGCTGCTTAATCCGCACTACAGAGGCCACGGATACCCTCCCTTTCTTCTTCAGACCGCGAGACTGTGTCAACATTCGGTGAACAACACGCAGGAACACGAACTCCTCCCACCTGGCGGTGGGGATCTCGCCACTCGAGCCCTGTTCGACAAGCATGTGTACGGTGTAGTCGGAGTAAGCAGTAAGGAAGGAACCAATCAGATGCGTCAGAGTTTCGCCTCAGGCACTTGGCTATGACGTCATACATTTGTAGACGGTGCAGGCGGTGTAGGTGGAAAATCGCGTAATCCCAGACTGTATGTTTAACTTGTGCGTGGCTGACGCAGCTGTGACAAGGCTGAACTGGGCCTGGTTACCGATCGAGGGTATAGGTAGATACGTACCTCGAATATGTCACGCATTACATAACTACCTGCTAAATGTTGCGCCCTTGAGCCCAAATAAGCAATCAATTAAATTATTATTCCTTTTTATTAGGTGCAGTGCAGTGCACTGTTTACTGGAATGGTCACTGCGCTGCATAGAGCGCAGTGACCATTCCAGCAAACAACAAGTACCCTTCATGGATACACTTCTGACCATCAACGAGGACGATTCTTACACAACCGAGCTATACATAAAACCGATGGCGGCGCCCATAATCCTTCCATTTTTCTCGGCACACCCCATCCAGACAAAAAGAGCAGTGTTGTATGCACGGACATTGATAGCCAAGCGTCTCGGATCTATTGCTGATGCCCGAAACCGAGGCATGCAAAAAATCTAAACTTTGTTTCTGGCAAACAACTATCCACCCCGCATGCTCAAAAGAGCAATGTTTCAGGTAATACACCCCGTGAGAAGTACACATACACAAACGCGACGTTCGGACCCCAAAGACAACGCAACTTTCTTCAGCCTCCCCTACATAGATTATAAGCTCCAAAAAAAATAACAGCGGCAATCAAAACCTCAAAACTATCACTTCGTGTGGCATGGCAGAGTGGCAAAACACTTTCAGAAACTCTGACCAAGTCCGCTCTCAAACCACACCCATGTCCTACTGGGAGCAAAAAGTGTTACTGTTATCTGGCAGGACTTCATGGCAGATGCCACACACGGAACACCGGCTACCTTATAACATGCCAGCTATGCCGACCATTGGACATCACGTATATAGGGGAAACAAAACGCATGGTTAGGGACAGATTTAATGAGCACCTAAGAGACGCTAAAAATAAAACCACTAACACCCCATTTGGCGAACACTTCAAAATCACTCACGCGAGCAGCACTTTCGACTCTAAAACACTCAGCATGTCCACTCTGCAAGTCTGCAAAGATGTAGCAGAGCTCAAAATCAGCTAATCAATAGAGATTAGAAACAAAAAGCCTTCATTAAACACAATGACGGCATCCTGACACTGATAAAACCGGTTCCTTGCACCGCCTAAGGCAAGCACACATGCAACACATAACCGCATCCACACACAGACACGCACACACACCTGGGTCTCAAGTTGACACATGCATACACACACGGATCATACACCTTGATGTGGGCTAATGTTAGTGTGTGTATGTATTTTACGAGTATGTAGATATTGTGATATGTAAAATGAAGGCCATTCACTGTGCGGTGTCACGAGGTGCACTTGGCGTGTGTGTTTTTGTGGCTTTTGTAGCAAAATGTTTACTGTTGAGGAAGGCCCGTGGCCGAAATACATACAGTGCGAATTTGGATCTATTTCTTTGATTTAATATGAGCATACGGTTATTTTACGCCCTTTTCTTGTTCTTTTTTTGGTCATTACAGCATTGTTCTTCCAATAAGCTGTGCTGAAATCAGATGGTTTTCATTTCAGGACACTTGCCGTTTATCTTTGGTATTTGTATAGGAGCCCCTGAGCACACATTGGAGAAAAACGTATGAACTGGACTTGTTGAAGCTTACCTATCAACTTCTTCATCTATCATTGGGAAATCACATGTAGGCAAGATTTTAATTATTTCATATCACACCACTTAGCATTGGCACAGTCGATGATGCAGACTCCGTGTGTCACAATGACATTACACACTCCAACATCAGTAGGCAATGGGCAACATCAATGGGCTTTAGGCGATCCAATATCAGTACATCTTAGACGATCCAACATCAGTAGGATATCTATCTGGATCCTGTGGACAATCCAAGAGATATAGACAAGACAATGGATCACCACTGGATCCTATAGACAATCCAACATCAGAAAGTTCTTGGTGATCAAACATTGGAAGACTAGGTTAGGCTTTTTGCTTTGCAATTTTGCACTGTTCTTCATTGTGTATTTCCCAACGAAGACCATGTGTTTGACCCACACTTCCGATATTTTCTTGAAGAAAGAGGGATGACATAGGGATGTTTTTCTGGGGAAAGAGATGACATGCATCTGCATTGCTAAGCATGTTTTTTTCTGGTGTTTTGGTATGCTATTTGAATTAATTCGATGTTTTGTCGGTGAACTGTCTAATTATTGAGATAAAATTATTTTCACTTAAGCTTATTATATCTTTGAAATTCGTCACTTCCCAGTGAAATGAACTTCACATTCATTCAAATCACATCAGAAAGCATTAGAAAAAAATCATATTTTTGACCAAACAATAATGTATGGGCTTCTATGCATTTACCTTAGCTTTTGGTACTGATGATGTAAATCTGGCTTGCAAATTGGTGACTGGGAAATGGTATCATCAGCCGGGATTTCATTCAAAATGTTGCTGTCCTTTATGAAGCCACAAGTACAAGGCTCTCACCCAGCATACAGCTGGACGTACATCATGTGCAACAGGTAGTACACAAAAAATGTGCCAACCCCTGGAGGAAAAGGTGCACCTGGTGCCCCATACCTGGGGAGAAAAACACTAAGTGCAGTGGAAAGAAAACAGCACGAAAAGTGACTAAAAATGGCTCTTCTTGAAGACAAATATGGTACTTATCTGATATTTATATAGAAGCCCATAAGCACAAATCAGAAAAAGGCATTGTTGAACTGGACTTCTTGAAGCTTACCTAGCAACTTCATCTACTGTTTCTTCGTGAACTAAATATCAGCACTCACTGTTTAAAACCACACAAATCAGCAGATACATCAGATGTGGACTCATTTTGTGGCATGATGAAGTGATCACACCTACCCAGCAGGCAGACAATACAGGCAATCATCAGGAAACGCAACCGTGGCGCTGAAGCATGAGGACGATATAGGCTGACACTTTTCCCGGGAAAATATTGTCACTAGTGTCAACAGTGATGGATTGAAATCAGCCGAAATAAAACTAATTCAGCAGAGGGTGCACTCAAGCATTCCGGAAGGGCACCTGCATAGGTTAAACGATTCAGGTTTGGTCTCATTAGGGAGGGGGCAAATCAATCATTGGGTGAGCAAATTAGTTGTTGGGGGCCAGTTGTCCCCTGAGTGCATACAATGGCACCCTTGGTTTCTGAGTAGATTCTTTACGATCATTGCCAGTAGTATTGCACTTTAAGGTATCCACGAGACAAGTTTTAACACATTTCACTTCGATGAAGAAAGCAATAGGGTACATATGTTTAGTCACCTCTATATATAGTCATATTCAATGTTTTACTTATCTGTTTCGCCCGTGCATGATGTGTGTTGCAATGTACGTTCAAGTGTACCAGACGAGGGCATGACATGGTTTTGCCCCGCCTTGGTTTCATGACGTTGATAGATAGAAACTCCATTTACTTTACACGTGCTGTGCTCATACATTATTAAAAAGCATTCTAAATTATAGAATGATATCTCAAACGGTTCACGGGTTATCTTGTTCAAAAAACGGTACATGAAGGGGAGGATCAAATTGACTCCCCCACTAGGGTAGATATCCAACATCGAAGCACCTCTCTTCGAACCGTCCAAATGACATCGCATCTCTCTCTCTCTCTCTGTCTCACACACACACACACACACACACACACACACACACACACACACACAGGGTCAATAACATATTTTGGTTTGGGAGCCTGAAAGCATGATTTGCGGCATTGTGCGATAGCAAGGAATGCCGAATCTGAAATCAGCACCAAAAAGTACCCTAGAACCAGTTTTAATCCACTTTGACCGGGCCTGTGCTGATCTCTGGTTAGGAAACATCCATGGTCAAGGTCGTCCCAACCAGAGGTAGAGATCCCGATTTGTTGGGGGAGGGTCAGGAACCCCCTGAGATCTGAATCGTCCGTTCCAGGGGGTTCTGGGGTCCAGCCATCTGATGAAGTGAGTAATGTTTATGAGAGAGCAATTGCAGCCGCAATCCAACGTCGATGGTAGGTAGGTACTTGGTAGTTTTTAACACCAATGAAGTTTTCAAGTTTTCCGAAAATTTGATGTGGTGACTTTGCATGGCTTTGCAACGTCTGGGTAGTGCTTTTCCATGCATCCTCCAGGTATTACTGTCAGTCGGAAAGCTTTGGGTTACTCTGGATTTTCTGTTCTTCACACGGGTAACCATGAGGGAGATTTATTGATAAAATATACCGAATTGTAAACCTCGGTGCCCGTGGATGTGAAAATTGATGCGCATATCTAACGATACAGTGTCATCTTGACACTAATTCCAAAAAAGCAAAGAAAAGGATTACACAAATGGCAAAAGCTCACCGTACTTCCCAAGTGAGTTTTCTCCCTACCAAGTTAAATGTGATACAATTTGTTTTCTTCTCTTTATTGTTCACAATATCCAACCGCATTTTCAGCCCTATACAGGAGAAGTCGTGAGGTAAAATTCTTAACTAGAACAATGGCTTTAAACAGGTGAAAGGCTGATGAGACTACATTGATGCCCCACGGCTACACGATTCAGACGTGAGCGTGTGCCACAGCGCGCACGTATCTGACCACCCGCGTCTGAAATGCACTCGACCAGTTCGTGAATATATCCGCACTTGGTGTCCTCGTTCAAAATATGTTCGTCTCTCTTAATGATCTGTTGAACAAGCCACATCTAATCATTTCCATGCGTGTATTTATCCATGCGTGTAATCATTTCCATGCGCTACATGAATTAAAAACAGGTTGCCTGTTTATCCTGACCGGGATGCATCATCCGAAGTTCTTCAATAACATCGATGAGTCCGTCCTACCGCATGAACGTTTCGTGAAAACATGATGTCGGACTGTACGCGACGAGTGGACACAGACGTCATGTATAAAGGCGAAGAAGGTCCTGATATTCCAGAGATTCCGGCCTAGGTGTGCCACTACAGTGCGCAACTAGCCACATTAAAAACTTGTGCTTTACCTTGTCTATCTGAGTCAGATGTGCCGCGGCTGCGCCTGCCCAGATGACATGGCAATACTCAAGGTGAAACCTAATGTTCGCGTTGTGTGCAGTCAACAAAGCACTTTTCGAAAACTTACTACCAGGGACTCCTGCTGGCATGAATCTAATAGCAACCTTAGCGCTCGGTTCGCACTTGACACAGTTCTCATCACATGCTGTGCGAATGTCAATTTACTGTACAGGTGCACACCCGGGACTCGCATAACAGTCTCATGTTGCGGCGTCGTGTTGTGCACCTTGTAATTGAAACACACCAGAGTATGACGGAGAGCCATTGTGAACGACCTGCAATTCAGAGGGTTCAAGGATAGCGTCCAGTTCGCAGACCACGTGCAGAGGGAATCAATATCTCTTGCAGGTCGGTCACGTCGTCCAAAGACGCCACCATCTTAAAATGCTGACGTCCCCAGCAAACATTAGATATTCCGAATCAATTCTGGAAGGCAGGTTGTTCACAAACACCGCAAATAACAGAGGGGTCAGCAAGCTCCCTTCCGGTACACCGGAAGTGACGTCAGCCGAGCCTGACACCGCCACTTTCACTATTACCCCTGCTGGCGGCCGGCCATGCATGAACGAATCAGAGAGATCATTTTGGCTAAACATGATATACATTTTCGAACTTGCATCACAACAGTTTTGGTTCACACTTTGGGAAGCCTAATTGTAGCCTGTGTAGATTGCACCTATCTGGTAGCCGGCAGAAATCGAATCCCAGGCGTGCCCCAGGAAAACTGCCATGTTTGAAGTACGTGACCTCCTAGAAACATAACCGTGCTGAACGTCAGTCAGGAGGCTGGTAAAATGTGACCATAAGAACCATTGTAAATAGTTTTTATAGAACCTTCCCACACAAGCAGATAAGTGAAATGACTCGGTAGTTTGCCAGGGTTACCTTTCTTATATGGCGGTGGACGGTGCGGCTTTCTCCATTTTCCACTCCATGGGAGATTTTCCCCACCTAACTGAAAGGCTGCAAATGTTGTGCCGTGGAACTCATAGTTGGTCAGCCCACTCCCCGAGGATTCACGCGCTGGTATTGTCCGCATGTATGAATCGCCAAACAAATTACCCTAATTAAGGGGTTATTTGACTTGAATGGGTTGGTGGCCGGAAGTTACTGGGTGTGTTTCTCCCCAACTGGCGCTTCAATTTAGCCTTGTCAGGAAGGAAATGGCATGTGAGTGATGGGCCCTCCCAGGCATTCGGGTGTAGCGCATTGCTTCAACTTCTAATTGTAAAATTCTAAAAATTAGCTTGAATGTTCCAAAAATGGCTGACATTTTTAGACATATTAACGAAGTGGCCCGAATTTGAAGAACTTACCTGTGGGAGAGGCAGGTAGACAGGGAAGTAGTCGGGCTTCCCAACCCTGGCTATTACCAGCGGTGGACCTGGAACCACCCTCCCCCTCCTAAAATCTGGAGAGATCTCCACCCCAGGGCCAAACTGTTCCATAGGCTAATTTTAGGTGTTTAATTATTGAATTCAGCGCTCGTGCTTCCCTCTAGATATGCAAATTATGCATTTGGAGAAAAACATTCTCCATATTGAACCAGAGTAGCAATGCAACCTGCAGAGGAGAACGTGAATGCTATATTATCATGCGACCCTCACCAGACATACGAATGAATGAGAAGTACGGTGAAATACCTTTCGCAAAGGTATCATGCATATTTTTATCCATCTATTTGCGTCCAACCTTGAAAAATGTGAAATCTGCGGTAATCCGCCAGGAACAGATTCTCGAAGAATCGTCACAGGTCAGTAGTCTGACCAAACCTGACAATACGTTTGTACCAAGGTTCCACAATGAATGCCCTCGGTTACGTGCAAATTTTGGCTCCCCCCCCTCCGCTTACGCGCCATTTGCGAATATCTAGGGAAGAGGTACAACAACCCCAGATCACCGACGATCGCAAAATGGCGAAATCCTACGCCGGTTAGCCATCGTCCATGAACGACATTCGCCAATCGCCAGTGTAAGGTATTGTTGAGATCTCAAGAGCTTTTCCAAACAGAGAAAGAAGCTAGCAAAATACGTTTTACATATCACCTTGACAGTTATTAATACCCGATTTCCACTTTTGGGGTCACTGGGTGACCTCCGGGATCACCTCAAATGTCTCGTTTCCAAAATGTCCTAGTTTGTATTTTCTCTCATTGCCTGTGTGGCAACAGTAGCAGATACGCGCTGGATAATTTCACCACAGTGTTTCTATATCTCCTGGAATAGTATTAAGGTGTGATTTGTTATGTTTCGACTTATTGGTTAGAGGCTACGTGAGGTTAAAGGGTGGACGTCATTTCAATGAATAGTGCTGACGACAATATTTTGTAGTGTCCAGGGGTACAATTAGACGCATACTTTAGTATTATCATGCACATTAACCCAATAATTACCATACAAAGGTCAAATGACGTCAAGTTAGGTTATTCATCAAAGGTAACATTAGAAAGATCAATGACAGTTGTTGGAGTTATCGACATAACCCTACTATATCCATCATTGATGATTTGGGATCTGAAAGGTAGATATGCCGATAAGTCGCGATTTTGTGGTGAAAAATGGCTCGCAATGATTCCTCTTATTGCGTCATGGGTCCGTGACCTGAGATGGTGTCTTCAACTTTTCACACCATGCAGTTGGCAAAGGATGCACCATCAGCCATGCATGCGAAGCTTCGCCCGCGTTTCGGTGATTTTGAGGAATATTTATCAATAATTTAGAGTGCATAAGTACCCTGATGCTACTCATGGACGGTGGCGGGGCCAATAGGCGTTCTCGGTCCCGACCATTTCTCATTCGACAAAAGTGTTGTGTTCTATAAATCGATTCAATGATCAGTAAAGTGACGAATTAAAACATCAACAAGCGTATGGAAAACAAAGGGAGTCGATCACACATGGGAAGTGTGCCAGATCAGTCCAAAGGGCGCCGAGTGGCCTGACCACAGGAGCACCAATCTTGAGAGGAACTACAACCTTGACTAGAAGAGCGCTTATCTGATCACAGGACGATAGCCTGGCCTTCGGAACGCCATCGACGGTCATGTCTTGGGCAATAGGGCGCCTTCGACAATGGGCGCGCTGTTCGCACGGGACATGCACCCTACCATGGCCACAACATACGATACGTTTCTTGCTTTGTTTGTTTACTTCTGATAAATGAAGTGAATGAGGGAATATTGTTATAACAACTTGAAGCAAAACCATGCACATCACCATCCATGGATAATTATTCCGTCCCAAGCTCGTAGGCCTGCCATCTATATATTCCATTTACAACGTATAATTGTCAGCAGCAGTATATGTTCGTTAACATTTGGGGGGAATAAGAACGGGATTGGCCCCTCCTTAATCCTTGAATAACAAACCTAAGGAAAATCACATTACATTTTAAATATAATTGAATTTTTGCGTACGAGCAATCATCAAACCAATCCCAAACGTGAAATTTGGGTGGTTGTGATAACATGCCGTGATCGAAAATTCATGCATAATTAAAGTAGAATACAGTTCTGCTGAAGTTCTTTATCCCAAGAGGAAGGAAAGGCTTATTTAATGCCATTCTTTTCACTATGATCATGATCGCTACTGCCACACTCCAAGGTGCATGAGCAACTTTATTAATATTTGTGTTTAATATCAGCAGACAATAGCTTAATTTATTCACATACACAAATATACGCTTTACATGAAAAGAAGTCGAGCATATGGAATAAGTGTACGGTTGGAAATCGGTCGATTTTCTTAGTTGCAGAAAATGGGCTCGGAACACAGATCAACTCTCTGAACGATATTAAGGTATGCTTGCTGTTGTTTCCCATGCCAAATGAACATCGGCTATTTAAAGCAACATAAAATATATCAGACTCACCGGCATAACAGACATCACCTGGTATGACGTATACTGGAGGTTCTGTAAGGTAACCTACACATTGTCTAACCCAGCCCTGAGCAATAGCAATCAGCTGCTGGGGTGTCGTTTAGCTACATATATGACACATGTGGCGATTGTGATCTATATCAGTTTTTATCTGTGCGTGCGCCAAGTTCACCAATTACAGTGCAGAATGTTGTGACAATAGAAAGGATAGCTTTCTGGAAACGCAACTCTGCAACACAGCTGTATTTATATTTACATATCAAATCCCTCCTACGGGAGGTTGGTTGACATGGCAGCACATGCGCCCTATATCATTTTCAACCGGTGAATTTGCTCGAGACCACTCGCTGATTGATCGATTAATTTTGAAGGCGCTTTGGCGAAAACTATTTAGCTATTGTCACAAAAATGCTGCACTGTAATTGGTTCAATTGATGCGCGCACATATAAAAACTGATATTGATCACAATCGTCACACGCGTCATATATGTAGCTAACCCCAGCAGCTGACGCTATTGTCCAACCTGACTCGATAGGCCTTGGCCTAACCTACCTATTTCGTTGTTGCATGCAATTTTATCGTCCATGTTTTCAATCGCTGGCAAGAGAACAAGTTATCTTTATGCCCATACGTTTATTCATGCATTTGCTTCTCCCGATTCTTAGTATCGTTAAGTAACTGTATCCTAGGGATTATTAACTTAGCAGGTAAGCTAGATGCACACCAACCACATTAGCATGTTGGTGTGTTCAAAATCGTAAAAGTACCTCAATGCACAACTTACGCATATGACGTGAAGATACCCCCACTACCGGAGCGGATTTGAACCGAGGTAGCCCAAAATTAGCTACTCTACACTAACCTAACCCAACCTAACCTATTCTAACCTAACCTAGCCTAACTTAACCTAACATGACCGGGCCTAAGCAGACCTCATTTGATCTGAGCTAACCCTGCCCTTTCCTAACTTCATTTCCATACACGCAATAACACAGCTGTACTGCCCTGCATACACCATAAGTTATATTAACCTATAAAATCCTTCCCAACGTACGTCCCAACCAGCACCAATCTGGACTTGAAGTTTGCTAACTTGTTTACGAACCCGCTGGCTGCTGGAGCTGTGATGAACGGATCATCTTCCTCATCGACTGCAGACAGGAAAGGCTCTACCCCAGATTCATAGTCTCCAAGGTTTCAGTTCATCACAGCTCCAGCAGCCAGCGGGTCCGTAAACAAGTTAGCAAACTTCAAGTCCAGATTGGTGCTGGTTGTTAGAACAGTGCCACTCCTGAGATGATTCCTTCTTGACATAGTTTGTTTCTGGTTTGGAGTTTCTGTGAGTGTCTGCAGCACTGAGGAGGCTTTTCTGCATTCGACGTGTCTTTTTGCACGCCTTTTCCCGCGTGCCTTTTTCAATTTTTTAAGCTTGAGCTTTTTTTCATCACCCCTGACGATGGCCCCTGGCCGAAATGTTGAGTAATAAAATATAACCTTTATCGTTACTTTTGATATCAATTCAGCTACCTCCTAGTATATTGAAGGTCGTATATTTTCTTTACACGTAATGTCTAAAACCCAGGAGCATCTAAGAGCCATTCTTCGTTGTATTAAACTTCCCAACGTAGCTTACCTGGCGTGGTAGCACGTGCGACCTATATAATTTTCAACCGATGAAATTGGCTCCTGCAAACACACCGATCTATCGATGCAATGAGCCGCCTGAGAAGGCCGAAAATGATGCTTGGTAATGTTTCAGGGCAGCATTGATTGTAGAAAAGTATTTTCCATGGGAAAAATATCAATGTATCCTGGGAATCACAACAGCTGGGGCTATGCGTACATATTACTTTTCATCCAAAATGGGGCCTAACAGGGACGTTGATGGGTTGGGAAGGAGAACCTGTGTTACGGGTTACGACACTTGTCACTCGTCGCGATGGCCCCTGGCATGCGGCAAGTGACCATCGTTAATGGACAAAAATGTAGCCGGCACATGGAACTGGGTAATGCAGGCAACAGCGTATCATCACTTAGCCGTTTTCCAACACCAGACCCGATCGCGAAAAGCGATGAAAACGACCGCCTTCTCTTTACACCTCTCCCCCGGGTGCACGTGCCACGTGCACCCGGCACGTGGCACGTGCCAGGTGGTGGTAATCTCTCCCTCCTCCCCCGCCCCTGGCTACGTTTCTGACCAATGGACTAAATCCCATCGACATACGAATGGTGTAAGGACGAGACCGCCTCAATAACCTTCAGCAAACTTTGAACAGTGATGGTTATTTGACTGGTAAGAAGAAATTCGGTTGTTCATAAATATACGTAAATATACGGTCGTCAGCCAGCCGCCGGACAAAGTGGAACCTAGCTCAACTTCGCCGGTCTACATGTCAGGCGACCGGATCGCACTCCAGCGGTAGTTTTACTGTCGGCGCATGATACCCGCTGCCGGAGTTCATAGCGCTGCCGGACCGAAACCGAAAGGTAAAAATTAGACCCGGCCACGGGACTTTTCTCCGGCCCGGTGGTGTTGTGAACCGTGCTTTAATCAGCTCCGGGCGCCTCTGACCGGCGTCGGCCACGGAAGCTTCCACCCATGTGAACCATGTGACTGGTGTCCATGTAGGGACCAGGCCGGCCGGGTGTCGTCGGTCATGCCCCCTCCCTATGAGGTGAGGCAGGGGTGATGCAACGTGTCGGTACCGGCACGTGCCCGTCGCGTTATTGTGCTACCACCACCTGACCGCTGCCGGCATCGGAGGGCCCCGGGGCAGTCAGTCATTGCTCGCCGCGGGCAGTGAGCAGTCGGGGCCGTTGCGATCTGGCCAGAAGCCGTCGCCGCTTTCGGCATTTGCGAAAGTCCCGTAATTTAATCGCAGTCAGCAGCAGCTCGTTCGAACCAGGTCGTCGCCTGTTCGGGCAGTCTCACCAGCTATCCCGAGGCACGCGAAGGCCTGCCGTTGTCAGCCGGTATAGGCGACCGACCGAAGTATGCCAGAATGCAGCTACCAGTCTAGCAAAGCCTGTTGTAGTTTTTTTCTCCGATTTTTAAAGAATATATACATATATATATATATATATATATATTATGCATCAAACTTTTTCTCCATAATTCATGCGGTGTCGTGCTTCGCTCCGCGCAAATACAACATAACACTTGTTTTTGTGCAGGTGGAGGACTCCCATTCCCTACCATTCAATCATTGTGCAATCCATGGCAGGGCCAAGCGTTCCCTGTCCGGCACCACACGCTGTGGTTTGTTTGAATAAAATGCGAAGAACAGAACAGTTTAATTCTACCATTCATGAATGAACATGCATGGGCTCCAGCTGTTCTTCCTTGCTTTGCCAATCAATCGATGAGAATAAACCTTATAATGGTCTGTAAACCACATACCGAATATATTGAATATCAAGCCGGTGAATCATTCTTTAGCGTTGACCGCATGAAACCTTTTTTGTCGTTCGTTAATTGACACGCCTTTTAAGCGCTCATGTGGCGGCATGCTTCCCCATGATTAGCGACTCAGCGGAATTCTGAAAACTTCTGCCTAATTTTTCATGCATCCCAAACCCTGCTTAAAAGGTTTTCAAGGTTTTCGGCAGTAAAATTCCAGTTCCTGGGAAAACTTCGGCACTCGGCAAACGCCTGTTCAATTATGATGCGGGGACAACGAGGGTGTCGCCTCTGCATCGTGTTGGCAGCGAGGGCGACTGCTGCCGTTGCCCCTCCCACCGCTCGGCCGTCCCTGCTGGGCTTCACGCCAGTCATGGCATGACACTGATCACAATCCAAAAGTGACGTAAGGCAGCGAGTGGCCCGACATCTGCGCTACAGGTGGCGGATACTGGAAGCTTTAGGACCGAAGCCCGGGACCGGCCAGTACGATGTGACCAATTCCGGTTGGGCCCGGTCAAAATGCACTGAAGCCCTGCCAAAGGACCATTTTTTTGGTGCAAAAAAAGTAGTACCATTGGTATTTTTGATAAACTAAAGACAAATAAGCAGTTCACATCGGCCTGGAAAGCTTGTTCACCCACAGATCACATATTTGTAATCAATATCTTGTCAAGACTTTCTTTTTGCATTGGCAGATATTCATAGGAACATGATGCTTACAACATAATCGCTAGAAACGTAGGTAATCCCATTGCCTGCCATCCTTAATCTAGTATCTGAGGAAGCAGGAAAATTAGGTAACAGCGCCAAGCTTTGACTTGTTCAGTATTCAATAATCTATAAAATGCTGCACCATGCATGCAATAATCAAACCACACCACTGCCTGATTCAGATATCCAATCTGTCATATTCTTCAGCCTTCAAAAGTCTTGATAGCCTAGTGCCATAGCCAATTTTTACGTGCTTAGTGCGGGGAAAATCCACCCAGTGGCCCGTTTTGCACTCGCAGTCACGGATTGTTGAACATCCGCTAAAACTACCTATCGCAGGCTGCTACGCAACTTGTAATACAGGTATTACAGGTGTGGGTCTGCGTGAAGGCTTACACGAAGGCCTACATTAAACGTCTACCTGAGGAAAATGAATGAAAAATACCCTCGTTGAGAAACGGAAAAAATAACATGGGTGCAAAAATGTGCAACGAAGCTTTTCACGGCATGAAACTGAAGAGATGCATGTGATGCAGCTGCAATGTATCTCCCCTTGATTTTTACAAAAGGTTGCGCCGAAGTTCGATGACATGCAACTTATGCCACAAATGTACTAAGGTTGTTATGACGGTTCTAAAAGCATGCACCTATTTGTTGATATGCTCACGATCTCTCGCACACAGTGGCGTACCCAAGGGGCGGGGGTAAAGGGTAAAAATTATCCTCCTCCGAGAGGTGGTGGACCCCCAGAGAATCGTGCCGGGGTCCATACAAATTGTGCAGGGATCCCCAAAAATCACTGCGACCCGAAAAAAAATGCGCCGGGGCCCTATAAATTCCTGTCAGGGCCCCAACATAAACACAGCCGGGTCCCGAAAACCCGCGTCGGGGCACCAAAATCCCGCTGGGTTCCCTGCATTCACGTCGGGACCCAAAACATTACCGTCGGAGCCCAAACTGAGTACAACGGGGTCCCGAGAACGCGCGCTGGGACACGAAAATTCGTGCTAGCCCCCTCCCCCACGAAAACAAATGCGCTAGGGCATCAAATTTCGCGTCTGGGCCCCAAATCAATACAGTGGGGCCACGAAAACTCCCGCTAGAGCACGAAAAATCGAGCCGGCCCCTCCCCATCACCCAACAAGAAAAAAACAATATCGCCGGGACCTCAACGTCACACCGGTATCCGAAAATAATCAAGTCAGGGCCCCGAAAAAAAATAAACACGGGCCCCTTAAATTAAATCCAGACACGAAAAAAAAACGCTCTGAGGCACCGACAATCGCGCCATAGGCCACACAATCGCGTAGAGTTCAGAAAAAAAGCGCGCCAGGCCACAAAAGATCACGCGGGATCCCAAAATTCGCCTCACGGACCAAAAATATCGCGCCGGGAGTCCCAAAAATCGGGCCGGGGCCCGAAAAAATCACTCCGGGTCCCAGAAAATCGACCCGGGCTCAGAACAATTCAGAAGAGGTCACAAAAAAATCGTGTCAATCCAAGAAAACTCTCTGGCCCCAAAACCTCACGCCTGGACCCGAAAGATCGCGCTAGGGCTCCAAAAAATCGCACTGGAGCCGCGAAAAAAATCGCACTGGAGCCCCAATAATTATCGTCGGGAGCCCAAATGTCGAATCGGGACCCGACAGAAAACAAGCTGCAGCGCACCCAAAAATCAGCAGAGACGCCGACAAATAAATTGCCGGGCCAGGCAAATGGCTCCGGATCATCAAAAATCGCGCCAAAGGCACCCAGAAATTCCATGTGACCACAAAAAATGTCCCGGGGCTCGAAACATCGCGGCGAGCCACAAAAATATGGCACCGGGGCCCGAGCAATCACGCCGGGACCCGGAAGAGTGACCCGGGCTCCGAAAAAATCAGACGAGGTTCATAAAAATCGCGCCTAGCCCAGAAAACACGCGCGCGACCACGGAACACAACACTAGTGCCGCCCCCCCCCCATGAAATCGCGCTGGAGCCCCAAAATTTGGGTCGTAGGGAGGATATAAACACAGCGAGGCCCTAAAAGCACACCGATTCTCGGAAAAGGTGATGGTGCCTTAAATTATGCGCTGTGGCCCAAGATAAACACACCGGGAGGCCTTAAGAGTACACCCAAGGACCTCAAGCCACACGGAGCCGCAAAGACAGCATGCAGGCGTCGAAAGCAGGCTGGGGCCCGCAGAAAGCGACATGGTCCTAAAAAAAAACAGCTTCGGGCACTACATGAACACGTCTGGACCTTCGAAAGCGGGCCGGTTCTAAAAAAAACACCTTGGATCCACGCAGAAAACGACAAAACCCTGTAAGGCGCTGCAATTTAAAGTCGTACCGTATCGGAGCCCTAACAAAAATGCACTCTGGTCGTTAAAAAAAAACACATCGGATGAAAACCACCCAAACACACATCAGTACTCGGTAGCTCAATGTTTGAGCTGGGCGTCTGGCATGCCAGAGGTACGGGTTTCGATTACCTGCGGTGTCTGCCCTTCCTTCCAGGGTTAGAGGCAGGCGACGCCATAATGGCTTGACTGCTGAGTGCGTCGTAAGGCCAAAGCAATATCGAACAGAGGGAGACTGTAGTCTTCCAGCACCTCCCGACGGAAAACATGAGACTCCAACAGAATGCGTGGGGTTCCCGACGCGATTTTCTGACCCTGGCGCGAGTTTTGGGCCCCGTTGTATTTATTTGGAGCCCACGACGCCAATTTCTTAGGGCTCCGAGGGAAATTTGTGGGGCCCTAGCGCGACTTCCCGGCCACTGGAGCGTTTTTTTTAAAGCTCCGCCCGAGTTTTCGGGGCCTCGCTGTGCTTAGTTGGGTCCGAACGCGAATGTTTGGCGGCCTTGACCGGCATTTTGGGGACTAGCGCGATTTTTGGGAGTCCGGCGCGATTATTCGGGCCCAGCGCAAGTTTTTGGGTTTCCACTGTATTTATTTGGGGTCCTCGATACGAATGTTTTCCCCGACCGAAATTACTGAACCCCAGCGCAATTTTTCGTGGCCCATCGAAATGTTACCAAACGCCGGAGCGATTCTTCGGGGCCCACCACCTATCGGGGGGGGGGGGATTTTCCTCCTTTTCCTCCCCTTTCGGGTACACTGGCGGATCCAGGAAGGGGCCATTCCGGCCATGGCCCCCCCGAAGCGCTTAAAAGGTTGGACCATAGTGTCTTTTGGCCCCCCGAAACCAACAGAAGTCAACTAAATTAAAATGCAGTAACCTTTTCCGAGGTTAAAAAATATCGTCTGCATGAAAGAATCTCCAATTTTAAAGGATTTCTTTTTATATAATTGTTTGGAAGCCAGTATGGTAGCATAGTAGATTCTGACACACATCGAGGGTTCCATGCTGCTCAAGTTTTGCTAACAGCAAGAGTTGACAAAATCGGATCCGCCAGTGTCCACGTGCACGAACGTTGACGTGGTACAAGACGTTGAACGTGAACGTGAACGTTTTGATAAACAAGAACAAAAATCCGGTAACATAGAAACGGTGGATGTAAGCTGTGGCCCCCACACGGGAAATTATGTTGTCAATTATTATTTTATTGTTTATTTTATTTGTATTTTATTTATTATTTTTTAAATGGGCCTCTTTGCCAAATAGTGGTCGAAATCCGGTGTTTTTAACCAAAAATAGTGGGAGAATGGGCACCCTCCAAACCCGTTCGACCCCTACCCTGATGCAATTCCTAGGTACGCCACTGGGGGAGGGGGAGTGGGGGGGGGGGGTGACGCCGAAAACCGAAAGTTCCCCCCCAAACCGGTGGGCTAGATTCGCCAGTGTTCGGGTATGACACCGCCGGCAAGCCGCCAATCTCAGGTCGCGCTTCGGCCGTTGACATCGTTCCTCGAGGCTCAGGCACGCCCACCGGCAGACACGCATCGAGCGCTTCAGATTGGATCGAGCGGTGGATTCGAGAACAAAGAACCGAGGTTTAACTGAGGGCGTATGCCAAGCCCAAATCAACTTGGGTGTGCGCCCGAAATGGAAGTAGGGACACTACAATGCCACCCGAGTAGGAAATTCACTCGTCGTACGCGCAGGTGTCCCGGCTCCGTCTCCGAGAGGATGAATGACCAGCTGAGCCCTGCGCAGCTCTTGTGGCGGTGCTTCAGTTCTCAGCTTGCATGCCTCTTTCGTAGGTTTTTATTTAGGCGAGAAGTAGTACGCAGTATGTGCACCATATGGTATTAAACGAATTAAGTTTTTTACTTTACTATGCCTTTGATTTACGTTGTTATCCTATTGCAGAGTTCTTATTGACTATGGTCCGAAACATTGCAATCTTTGAATTAGTCCCTGCCAATACTGGCAACTGCGTAGCGTTCAGCAGTCGGCGCGGCATGGCGGGATAGCCTGAGGCGACGGCGGTGAATCGAGCGAGCGCCGGCCAGCAACCGACTGGCGGGAGCGGAAAATACGCAGTTGGGATCCCGTCGCCAGCAGGATAGGGGGTGCGGCGCGCAGGGCAGCGTCCCTCTGTCCACCAGCAGGCGGCGCGCGGCGCTTCCCCAGCTCCCGGCATCATCATCTGCCGTCGAAAACACACACGTCCGCGTCCAACTCTGGCTGTGAAACCCACCAGCGAGACGTGTGTCACCATCAGCGAGTGCTAAGCAGCTCATGGCGTCAGGTGAGTAACTGCTTGGTTTCGTATAAACCGTTGTCTTAACTGATGGTTTTCATCGAGGAAAAAACAACTTGTGTTCGTTGACTGCCTGCTCATCGCTGAGATATAAAATTTTCACAAGAGGGATGCTTGTTTTTGTTGATAGTTGGTTGAGTGTTTTGGGTGCTTGATGGCATGAGCTGTCACTGGTACAAATTGCTCACGGAACAATGGCAGGTCGATTAGGGGTGATGTCTATGTGCATCAGTTTTAAAATATTGGCTTCGTTAGGTGTGGAAAGTCGAACTGAGTGCAGTACGATGTCGAAATTCGTCATGGGAGCATGTCTAAAATAAATCGCTTCAGCCCTTGAAACCAATTTGTACCGCTATTGTACTCAGAATTGTACGTTCTCTTCATTTATTTTGAGAAACACCTAACAAAGGGTGCCTATATTAACGATAACGATAACAATAGTTGTATCAACACATGGTAGTGTATATCAGACTACATCATAGTTGCCCTTTAACCTGTAATTGAGCTACTAGATTCTTGTATAAGACAATCCGTAGTGGTGAACATACACATGCGTATGCATAAGATACTGTAAGAAGCAAGACATGAAATGGAGGCTTTATATACACAATAAGCAAGATGTCGATACCACTTTGGGAAGTATGCCTATGCAGTGTCCATGAAGTGGTATATTCCACTCTGTCACCAATTATTTATCCCCGATGTGCATCGTAGAAACTCAAGGGGTTTCCAGGGTCTTAGCAAAAATCGAGAAATTTGTCAGCCGTGTATCTCTACTCATGAAAAACGGGATTTTCCACCACTTCGGAACTCAATTTATTGGCGAATCCAGTGGTACGAGTGATCGCGACCCCCACCCCACCCTACCCCGGCAACTGAGGCGAGTACATATCTACCAAATAGGACTTCTTCAAATAAGAGTGAAATGAGGGGTGTTGGCTCCCAGGGTCGACCTGGGACAACCTCTGGGTGCCAATAAATATGCGAGGCTTTCCATAATTTTGGGTTTGACCCCCCCCCCCCTCCATGATTCTACCATTAATGATTAGGCTTGTGTGCATACGCCAGATCACATGGATTCGAAACAGCTTTACATCTTCCCCCCAAAAAAAAATCAGCCCTGGCAAGGGGCATTGCATACCCCATATGCAGTAGAATTCTGCCTGATTGCCACCAACTTGTTCGGGAGTAGAATATTAAACTACCATTCAAATATTGGTGGAGTTTTCAGTACAGTTTTTCCAAGCTTTGTTTGATGGATTTTCTTCTCTCTAAATCATAGTTTTCGGTCACATTGCATCCTTTGGATTATCTGCTTCAGTCCCAGGATCCTCAGCTTTCTTAGATATCAAGCAAACACTGCCGGAAGCACAGCTATGGGAAAGTAAAATTGATCAGATCACTGCCCTTCCCAAATCCCACAACTCCACTGCACCGATCAAGCAAAATTGTGTTGCTCCTACTGTTGAAGACTCGTCAGAATTGGGGGAGCGGGTTCGTGATGCATTTTCTGTCTGGAGTATCTTGTGCTTTCCATGCAGGTTCGTCTCGTAGTTGTAATGTTCCTGATACGACCAAAGAATACATTTTATCCCAGATATTAACATGGTTTAAATAAGACTGGTTTTCTCAGTTGACACTCGTGCTCCTGTGATCTAACTATTCTAAGCGTAGGCCACACCAGGGGTAGCGTTTTATGAAGCAACATTGGATCGCATGAAGTGCATTTAGGAATACCCTTAGGAATTTAGGAATACCCATCTACGTTCCTGTCGAATTGGAGATAAAATGTCCTTTTATGCCACTCGTGATACCCGCCGGAAAAGGAACCGTAATATCCTGTGCTCGAGCAGTTTTCAGCACCCGGCGCCCTCATGCCTGCGTGGGCATCGATTTCTGCCAGTAGCTCCCCCAGCGTTCTTTGTGTACGACCGTCGGCTGTCCGGCGAAACCGGCCGCTGTCTGCCTCCGCCGCTGGCCGAAGAACGAAACTGCTGATTGGTGCGTACTGAAGAGCAAATGTATGTGGGAGGGGAGGGTCATTGTCGACTGTTGGTTGATTTTTGGGGGAATCCGGGGGACACTTGCTGCGTCCTGGAACCCAAAAATGTGGTCATCAATAGCGGGCAATCCTGGGAAAGGTACAGAACGCTGAAATTTGGGGAACATCGAATTGGAAAAAGTTCGTCGTGAAAACTCTCAGCTTGTTCTGTGAAACCGACCGGGTAGTTTTCAGAGTAGGAAGCTGGTTTGGTCGTTTTTATATCTTGGTGCGACATGCATCTTACCTCGCCCGTCTCGGGGGGTCATTTACCACCCCCTAGGTTTTCCGTGGATAGGGGAAAACGGCGCGCGGCAGCGCGCCGCAATCTGGAACACCTTTTCCCATATCAATTTGGCATGTTGTGTGAAAAGGCTGAGGTCAGGTCATCCACGGTCAACGAGTCGATCAAAGTCAAGTAAGGTCACCTAAAAAAAAGTTAAACCGGTCGTTACGCTTTAATGGATGCAGATATTTGAATCAAACTTTCAGCGTTTGCTTATCTTTAGGGATGCAACAAAACGCCAGAAAAATGTTTGTGATTCCTTTTTCGTTTTTGTTGACATTTATTTGTTTTGTATATTTGACCATTACAGCTAACATCTAGGATTATGGTTAAGGTAACCGTTTTGTTAGGGCACGTTGACTTAAAGCAACGTGTCCGGGGTCCGCTCTACCTAGTACAAAAAAAATTAAAGAATTGGAAACTCAATTTTGAAAATTAAAAACTTAGATTTTTGGGTGGGCCATGCTCGATTTCGCCGTTCTTTTCTGATTCCAAGTAATTTTTGTTTTTAAAATCACTGAAAATTTACAATCTCGGGGGGTTACAATTTAGGGTTGGTTTCGGGCCACACTCGTCGAGCGTTTTCCGATGACACCACTTGTATTTTCGTGCAAAGCTTAGTTTGGAAATTTCAGGGAGTATATAAGACCCCCCCTCCCCTCCCGAGACGGGATGAGAGTATCTGACCGGAAGGGCACTTGGGCATGCGGCCGTGCATTGTGGGATATGGGTGAAAGACGAGCTTATTCCGAAGCAAGGTTTGGATCAATATTGACCTTGGGTGCATTGACCTATGGACAATTTTTGAATCCTTGATGCCTTAATCGACATTAACTTGGTTGTCTCGATCGTAATGCAATATAAGACCTCTGCACACTTGCCAGCATGTCGATATTTAGCTGAATATAAAATATAGCAGATAACCACTGACCACCAAATGTTGCACAGATATGAGCGCGCCGGCAACCTTTTCCTTCCAAGGTATGTACCTATGTAATAACGCTACAACAGCGTGTTCTTCTGACGTACGTGCTATTCGCTACAACGCCACCGAATAGCTTCTATATGTTTGGACTTGCTTGGTAAGGAGAGGATGCGGAGAAGACCATGGGACCTGAAAGAGGGAAGATTGCTGACGCATGAACGTGGTTTTACCTCTCTTCCACACCCTCCCCTTTTGGGGGGAAAAAAGAAGAAATACTGATGCGAAGTCAACTAAGGACACTGGCCGTCATGACCAAAGAGGTTTCAACGAATATGGAGTTTGGTGGCAATAAGCACCGCTGGTATTTGGGTATTTTAGTATAAGTGTCTGGAATTGGCTGTTTAGCGCCTATTTTTAGCAGTCGCCTGGACTCACCATCATAGATCTCGTTCGTCGAAAGCGTGTCGACACGACCTGCGCTGGAATATCAATGTCCTGGAGTCGTTGGCTTTGACCCACGGGCCAATGTTACCGATGACGTGGCTTGACATTACCTCACCTGATATGGTGTAGCGATATTTAAGTCGTCAATTATAACCCGCGCTTTCAGCGACTAATTTTATGTGTAGGCATGCAATCGGAGCTCCGAAAAGCATTTTGCCACGTCCATTCGTTGAATCAGGGTAAAATTGCACATCCATATGCATCGAACGTCCGACAGAAAATAAATGTAACTGCAAAAGTAAGTTCGAAAATTAGCTGTAATGTTGAATGCTATACCTCTAAATCACATTCATTGGGCGCAAAATGACCATAGTTGTCGACGCGCCCTAAAGCCCAAATAACTAACTAACTAAATCACATTCATTCGCGTTTCATCGAGGCCCAAACATCATCCCGATGGTAACTATTGACTCTCTTCAAACATGTTACTCAGTGCTCCAGATGTTAACCACATAACTAAATGTAGCCTGGGTCAATGCTGGCATGATTAGAGCGAGCGTCGGGACGTAATACTGTCATGCTACGTGCCATGTGAGGAGTAATAAAGCACATTATGTGCACAATTAGCCAAGTTAGTATCATGCCCGATAACCGGAAATTGATGTTTTCTGTGATGTAAATCGATAATACAATTCGTGGAATCATATATTGCGTCGCCATTGGTTACGGGTACATCCTTTGCTAATGCCCGCCACATTTCTTCTCCGGACTCTTTCATTAATTAATCGAGATTGCATCTGAATTCTAAGATATCCTGTGATGCCCTAGACTATGAGTTCCCCTCAGAAGTCGGCTGTTCACCTGGGGGATCGGACGTCTTCCTCCCCAGCGCTCTGGTGCATATCTGAAAGTTGTACACTAAAGATATCCGACATACCTGAAAGTTGTACACTGGAAGATATCCAACCGCGTGGTGAATACCGTGCCTTCTAATATTAATTCAATACCAGCTAATGTTGGGGCCCATCGTCTGCAAACACCATGGGGTGCTACGCCTCCAGCAGACGACGGAATGCCTAGAAATTTGAGAAGGCAATTAACGGCATAACGCAGGCTTATCGTAGCCAGTTTTAGCAAATAGTCGTGGGTGCCCAGGATTCGCGATGTTTCGGCCGTGGTGGTGGTTTGGGCATTGTGGAGCCATTTCGTCCGTCACTATAGTTCGTGGTTTCGTTTAGCCGGAATATAATGACCAATATATCGCAGCGAGTATTTACGTTCATTAGTCCGAATCCGCCATGTGTTGTCACTGATATAGATATAAAGATGAATGATTGTACTTAGACAATGATTTTCATCTGTCATGTGATATTTGTGTTTGTCTCTGTAAATATGCAGCAGAAATTCGTAGTAATGAAGGTGAAAATATAGTTTTTAATTCTTAATATTTGCACTCATCTCGGTAAAAATACAGCACCACTTAATGTCGATGAACGCGAATACCCACTGCATCGCATTGTCAATTGTGTTGCTTTTCCTGCTGTGTACACTAATGCTTTTGCTGCAAATTCAGCAATCCTTCGCGCAATCGATAGTTCGTCGTATCCAGTGAGGGAACACGAATGGTTGATGTTGTTGAATTTAACCAGCTTGCCACTGTGTGAGGGATATCGGCCGAATGGTTGTGGCGTCATCGACAGTCTTAAATAGCCCCTTCAGAAGATTCTCGAGCACGGCTTAGGGTCAATAAAGTTTCGATGGCTGGGTTCATTCCCCTCCCTCCCCCCACCCCACCCACCCTAAGCGGAGGTGGAACAAACTATTTCGCCATGGAAAATAACATAGATTCTTTCTTCAGTTTTGTTTTGGAATCAGCGGAGCTGGTTACAGTAGCATGCAACTTTAGACCTTTGATTCAATCCCAGCCCAAGTCATTTCCAGCACCAGATCGCATGGGCAATGAATGCTAGAAAGGTAAGCTGCTAGGACTTGAACCTCGCATCGGGGAAGGCTGTAGGTGGGATGATTCCCATTACAAACAATTTTGAATCAATGTCAATTGCATAGATATGGCATTTAGTGAGACAGTCCAGTCGTACTTCACTGACATCATATGATTGCTTGTTAAATTGCTGGAGGATATACATTATGAATGTTATCACTTCGAAATCCAAAGTAAGTGGGCTTTTATGGCGGTGTGTCTACCTACCTAATGGCGATATGAAATTGAACAAGTGAGTGCGAATGAAGGGACGGATTGTTGAAGCCTTTTTTAAGGTGATCGTCTGAACCGGGCGGGATGGGCGAGGCTGGCTGCATATGCAAATCTGGCGGGGCACAATACGACGGATTATCCATGTGGCGGTACCGCATTGACATGCCACGCCCACACGAACGCCCCGCCGCAGCACAACAAATCTGGTGCGGGATTTGTTTTTGCTCCCGATTCCGACGAAGCGTACCGGATGTCGAACGGTGGGGGTCACCTTGAGGGGCGTCGGATAGCGGTCGCGGATGTGACCTCGGGGCGGACGATAGCGATGCAGGCGCCCCACGATTCGGCACCATTGTCGAGAAAACCGATCGAAGCCGTCGCCGTCGTCATGTGTCCGATGACTGGGCGTCGTGAACGGCGGACGGCCGGGCGGCGGCGCCTGCCGCCCCAACAACAGACGCCGCAGACGAGGTCCTTCCTGTCCGGTGGCCGTCTGGCGCGCGCTGCCGGTCACCGCCGGTCACCGCCGGGTCAACCCATCCGGTGGCGCGAGTGACTGGCGAGGGAAGCGCCCACCGCCACCGCCGGTATAAATAGGGCGGCGGACACTTGGCCGACCCACTTCGCGTGGGTTTGTGTACAGGCGCGCCTGCGCCTTCTGTAGCCGTCTGACGTTGCTGTCGTTGCTGCCGTTGCTGCCGTTGCTGCCGTTCCTAGACGGTGATGACCTCAGATGGTGGGGTTCCATGGCGGCAGTCTGCGCTGGCCAGCTCTGTTGGGCTCACGTTGCGGATGTAAACTCTTCTGTTTGTGCTCCGGGCCCTGGCGATGGGGAGGGGCAGAGATGCGGGAAGTCGTCCTGTCTGCATAATCGTCAAGGTTCTTCCGTCACGGTAGCCGTGCTGGACGCTGGGTTTTGATAGGGCGTTGAGAAGAGCTCCTGTCTCGAGGAAGTAATGATGGGTTGGTTTCCAAATCACGCACGTGATGTGGGAATGGAGCTGTTTTGCTGACCTCGCGCTACTAGTCGGTACGCGACTTTATCACTTGTGCGAGCCTTGCTTGCCACGGCTTGCGTCCATACCTCGCCATGGCTTGCGTCCATACCTCACCACAGCTTGTGTCCATACCTCACCACAGCTTGTGTCCATACCTCACGACAGCTTGTGTGCATACCTCACCACGGCTTACGTCCATACCTCACCACAGCTTATGTGCATACCTCACCACGGCTTGCGTACATACCTCACCACGGCTTGCGTACATACCTCACCACGGCTTGCGTCCATACCTCACGACGGCTTGTGTCCATTCTGTGCCGATGTCTGAGTACTTCCTGGAAGTGTGTAGGCTGCCAGGGAGCATGTCACCAGTGATGTAACACCGGCCGTCTAATTTCGGCTGGGGTGGCGCAACGCACTTGGAAATGTTCTCGGCGCCGGCCGTTGCTCCCGACAAGGACATGAGAGCGTCTGGCGGGGGAGAGGCAGGCGGAAAGAGAGCGGTGCGACCTCGGTGTTTTTGTGGGCGGTCGGGGAGCGGGCGAGAGGGCGGCGCCGCGGCGGGCGTCGTGAACGGGTTGTGATGGCCGGTACGACTGGTGAACGCCCCGGGCGAGATAGCGGGCGTCGTGCCAGCGGGTCGTGATGGCCGGTACGTGACCGGTGGACGCCCCAGGCGAGAGGGCAGCTCCGAGGTGGACGTCGGCACCGGGTCGTGATGGCCGGTACGACCGGTGGACGCCCCCGGCGAGAAGGTGGGCGCCGTGCCAGCGGGTCGTGATGGCCGGCACTGCCGAATGCCCCGGTGTGGCCGGGCATCGTCACGCTCGTGACGACGGGGGCGGTGGGGTCACGGCGTCGACCAGGACTGGTTTGACGCTCCTCATTCCTTCCGGTCTGTGCTGTGACCCCAGGAACAGTGAAGTTGTTTCGATTTAGATGGGAAATACCTATCTGAGAATGCTTATCCAGTCTGGGCCGCCGATAGCACGTATTTTTCATCGCTCGGTTCCCTCGCCACGGTTCCCTCGCCACGGTTCGTTGAAATGGCTCAGTAGGCTGATTGGGCGAGTCACGCACTGTTCGAAAGTAGATCATGTGCTGATTGCGAATATATAATTTTATGAAGAAATCTTCTTTTTTTTGCGGAGTGGGAGTGGGCGGGACTTCTGTTCGGATTTGCGATTGTTCCAATTAATTGGATCTGCTGCTGAGGCTATGGTTACGTAGATGTTATATTTCGTGTCGATCAAATACTCGAGCTATATGCCATAAGATCCAGTAGGTTGAACTGCCTTGAACATCTCACAGTGAGTGTAATAATTAATAAAGCGCGGATCATCCATGCAATCGGCATTGTGTTCATTTGCTTGACATATAGGCATGCAATCGTAACTACACATCGGTTTTTATTATATTTAAGTGTCTAGTCCTTCATGACAGCCGGTAAAACTTAAGAACTGTCCAGAGCGGTGCAACGTATATATTTTGTTTGAACCGTTAGTGATGTCTGGCCGTGTCCCGTCCCTCGTGATACGTGTGACAATGGTTGCGCTTCCGGAGACCGTACACTGGCCGTGCACTGTTTGCCAGGCGCGCTCCCAGTCTGTGAATGGTGCCAGTGATGTGCGCAGAAGCAGCTGCGGATTGGCTCGATACTGCACGGTACCACCCCGGGTAATGGCTAGACGCCTGACTGCTTGTAAACAAACCGCAAAATTAACACATTCCAGCACTTAAAACCGCTCCAACATTCGAGGGCTTCATGGAGGAATAGACTCACATACCCAGTACAAGTTAACTGTCTGAATTTTACTATAGATCCGATACTTGATCAAATGCCGTCTACGTAGACTAGGTCCCCGGGAGTGAATTGTCAGCCGGCGTGTCGTCCAGGCCGATTTCATGCGAATGTCATTGAAAGTTAGGCATAATGTTAATGCACGGGGGTTACGGTTATGTTAATTATTGTACCCACTGAGAGGTACAAGGAAGTGCAGCCTATTTGATAATGTTACCTGCAGTTTCAGGAGCTGGTACCAAATAAGACAACTGTGTGGAACAATTGAAAAAAAAGAGCAAGAATACGTTTAAACAAGAAATCTAGATTGATCGAAAATACATATTCGTAGCTAGCACATGATCGGCTTTCGGATGGCATGTGTCGTTTTTCAGCATTCACGAGTCCTAACTAGCCGTGTCACATTCCCAAACTAGCAACCAAATTGAAGATTGCATTGAACCAACATTAGGGTGGTATGCCCTTCACAAAATACGCATACTTTACGCCGGTGACATTTTGTAATGCAGTGGTTTCTAGTGTGCTGTGATTGTAAAGAGTTGTGGCCACTTCGGAGGGCAGCGATCAGCTGACGGCCGTGTGTGTTGTGCGGTGTGTCGCCGCCGCGGGCCGTGCGCCTGACGCCGCCTCTGCCGACCTGCCGGCGGCCGCCTCTGCCGACCTGCTGGCGGCCGCCCCTGCCGACCGGCCGGCGGCCGCCCCGCCCCGCTCCGCCCGCTCTCACCAACTCCTTTCGAGCGCGGCCGGCGGGGTCGCTGGCTGCATCCTGCCCACCGCGCCGATGTGAAAGCCGTCGCTGGAAGGCCACGGAAAAACGTTCTCGCCGCGACCGGCGGCCTGTGGCGTCACCGGTCAGCACGCGCCGTACACGCGGCCGCGCCCGTCGCCGACGCGGCCCGGTTGTCGCTGTGCCGGCCAATGGCCGAACGCGACGTGGCGCCGCCGCCGCCGGTGCGGCGCGCGGTGAGGCACTCGGCGACCTGCGCCGACTGTTTTGGTCGCTCTGCATTCGCGGTCGCGTCGACGAGCCGTGGAATTGGCTATCGATGACGCTCGCGCCGATTGCGCCCGAGCCGCCACGCCACCACGCGACCGCGGAGCCACTCGGCGTAATGGGAGCGTGCAGGCCAGTGCTCTGATCACTTGCCGCGGCGAGGACAAAGGAAGCGCTCCAGAGACGGACGGCGCCGTGCCCGGTCGGCGCTCCGCTTTCCGACCGACGCGCTCCGGCTCCCCTCGCGGCGAACGCGGTTTTTTGGTCGTTTCGGGCCGGCCGAAGGGCCGCCGTCTCGCGGCCGTCCCTCTAGTAGCGGGCCGGTGTTGATCAACACGGTCGGCGGCGCGCCCCCATTAGTCGGCCGGCGGCAGGGGAACTGCGAACAAAGAGCATTCCTGTTGCCCGGGCGACGCGCGCGTCGGCGCGTCGGCGCCATCGGCAGCTGCGGCCGGCGTCTCGGCGAGCGGCGGCCGGCCCTTGCTCTCCGGCGCGGCGGCGGACGGGTGGGTCCACCAGCACGGTGTCGAGGCTCGGAGCGGACCTGTGCGGAGCGGAGCGCACGACCCGGGGGCTGGGCCCGCTGGACGCAGACTGGTCCGACCGGTTTGCGGCGGTAATCTGCAGGAAAATCGACGCCGCCGACTGACGCTGGAGCGGCGCCCCACGGAAGTCGGCTGCGGTCTGGCGATTGACCTGGATCCCGCGACCAGCCGGTGTCCGATGAGATGTCTGGATTCAGTTGCCAGCTCGGATCCGATGGGATGTCTGAAATACGATAACCGGACATTGTCTCACGGGATGTCTGGATCCGGTTGCCGGTCCTGGTCAGATGGAATGTTCGGATTCAGATGCCGCCGGCCCTGGTCCAATGGGGGATGTCTGGATCTAGTAATCGGCAAGGGTCACGTGAATTGACTGGATCCAGCAGTCGACCCAGGCAGGGCAGAGTTGAGAAACCCCCGCAAAAATTATGTCTGATGAACTTGATTGAGGCTTCAATCGAGCATACGCCAATTTTATATTCAGCCCGCAGCGCATTCGTCTGGGATGTTTGTCTACCCCGACTGGCTCAATGTTTCCGTCTTCACACCGAGGTCACAGCGAAGGCTATCCTGCTGCCCTCCCCATCCGCGAACGACTAGTCAATAGAACAAGAGCAGACCACGCGGAAGTTAGTCTCGTGGCCAGTACGGGTTTAATCGGCTGGGAGGTAATGAGTGACCATGCCGAATGCATTGCCGTCTTATCATGCCCCCCCCCACCCAGTCCCACCTTGGCAACAGGGCCTCTATATGCCATTTAGAACTAAATAAGTACTACCGCAATTGGTGATCAGGATCTGTGTGATTATTCAGCTGTATGCAATTTGTACGTGTAAATTGATGGGTAGATGAGGTAATTTACACGCCCTAAGGCCACCACCACCACTAAGTATACATTTTGATACTTTATTTGCATCCCTCGTAACATCAATCGGACATTTTCATTTACATCGGGGGGGGGGCTAGCTGAACATGAGTTTGGCCATATGCTGAAGTGGGTGAAATGACTGAGCGTCGCGTGATCGTGTTCATGGGGGGGGGCGAGCGGTTCACGTGTAACACCATGTAACACACCACACCATGTAACACACCACACCATGTAGCACACCGCACCATGTAGCACGCCGCACCATGTAGCACCGTACCATGTAGCACCGCACCATGTAACACACCACACCATGTAGCACACAATGTAACACACCACACCATGTAGCACACCGCACCATGTAACCCACCGCACCATGTAGCTCACCGCACCATGTAGCACACCACAACACGTAGCACACCGCACCACGTAACACACCGCGACACGTAGCACACCGCACCATGTAACACACCGCACCATGTAACACACCGCACCATGTAGCACACCGCACCATGTAGCACACCGCACCATGTAGCTCACCGCGCCATGCAACACACCGCACCATGCAACACACTGCACCATGTAAAACATCACACCATGTAAAACACCACATCATGTAGCACAACGCACTATGTAACACACCTGATTGTCCCAGTCGCACAGTGCCCATGGCGATAGTCGTGGTGAATGTCACCAGCCAAACCCCTACTCCAAACTGGACTGAGGCGTACGCTGCTCCAGACTGGACCGAGGCGCAGGCTGCTCCAGACTGGGTGGAGGCGTACGCTGTTGTAAAATGGAGCGAGGCTTACGCAGCAGTCAGCTGAAATGTGCCCGCTAAGTCCGCTACGCATTCACCGTCCCCATAGGACAGCGACCCGCCCCGCTATGTCTTTGTTTCACAAGGGGCTGTATCCGCGGGCGGGCCGGCGCGATACGTCCTCTGGCATCGTTCTCCCCGGCCAGCTGTACACGCTCAGACATCGCACGCCGTCCACGGCTGCCTGCCTCGTTCAGCTGAGATAGGCCCTGTTTGCGCTGGGGTCCGGTTGCACCCAGACAGGGAAGCTTGCAGCAGAGCACATGATCCACTATCTCGCGTTGCGTTCAAGCGTACTGGCAACCCAGCCACAGAAATAAATACCATGGCCAAATGTGTCGAGACATGTCTAAATAACAGGAAGCAGATAGGTGCAGGCCGTGGGCGTTTATTTACGTCATGCACAGAGCTCGTGTCATAATTAACATCTCGCAGTGCCTTCCGATGGCGTGCTTGGTCGTGATGACGTTGACGTCACCCCAGCTCTGATCTTTCCTGCCGTCCCCATGAAGGGTGGGTTGCATTTATGTCTTGAAGTTCTGGATGTGAAGATATTTTAGGTATTTAAACTCGGAGGTGACAATTTGTATCTGGGATAAAACAAAGCTTGTTGTTTTCAATGAGTTTTGATAATGTTTAATGAGTTTTAAAATTGTATGAATTTGGTATCATACTTCAATTTGTGGTCTGTCAAACACGCCCATTCAATATTTTAGCAAAAGGGGGATGATAATGTTCTGGATGACAAATCCAGGACAGGACCATTTTCCCAGCTCTGCCGTCACCTCACGCCATGAAAGTCCCGCCAGTAGCACCAGCTCGTTCAGAGCGCCGCCATCGGCCTAGTTGAATATCGGCCGAGTGGCGGCGCTGCTGTAGCTGGCGGCTCGGCCGGCAGCTGACGCAAAGCCGGCCGGCGAGTGGATCACACCATCACCTGGCGGTGACGTAGCGGCCAGGCCCCGCCCACCGAACCCGGCCGCGCCGGCCGGTCCGCGCGCTACGGGGTTTCAGGCGTTCTCTGTTCAGCTGATGGGGGGGGGGGGGGGGGGGGTGCGGTGGGCTGGCATGGCGGCGACTGCGGCCGTGTTGCACATGTGTCCAGCTGACCGACATTCGGTCCTGTTTGCTGCTGCCAGGGCGGCTGAATTATGCTCTGCAACCATGTCGCTGGTTGTAAATGTGTAAATATTGGGTGTGAGAAGGGGGCGTTGTCCCGCGCGGCGTATGTGGGTGACCTTGTCGCAGTCCCCGGATGTATGTGCGACAATTTGTGCCGACGGACGGGAGTGGCATGATTGGTCAGGGAGGGGAGCGGCGGCGGTTGATATCCTCCCGTATCAGGCGATGACCCCGGCTGCTCACGCCAATCTGGTGCGAAGACGGACCCGGTACGTTGGCACTGATGTAGATGGCGAATGAATACGGAATCCTGCAATTTACCAACAGGCAATTTGTTTTCTTGAGTATTGGTTTCATAGGAAAATGTCGTTGGTGTTAGCGTTATTTTCGCGCGGTCTTTCGAAACCAATTCTTCGATTACTACAATGGGGTCAATTGACCAAATAGGCTCCGAGCCCGTATCGATTGTGATTTACATGCTTCGGATTGGCAGGCAATTTTTTTTCGGTGGTTTCAAGTGGTTCCCCAAGCTCTTTCGATTGAAATGTATGCTTCATAACAATTAAAAGGTCAAACGCCTGCATGAAATAGTCGGCATCAAACCAGTTTCTTCGATTATTTTCCGACTAGATTTCGCCCACATGGTGGACAGATCTTCCAATCATAATTTGAGGCCCAATTTAACAAAAATCACACTGTATTCATACCGAATTCGGTGTGAGTACACAGTTTGTGTTGTTATTTGTAAAGACTGCATACCACTAACATCACGAGCTCACAATGCTACAAAATCCAAAGTATTTAGTTTGTTGATCACAAATTACGAAATGTGTGCCATTACATAGTTTGTATTTCACGAAGGTTGCCGATTGTCACCAGTTGTGGCAATTACACCGCTTGTGATAGCACGCGTTCTAGGTTGTGTTAATTATAATGGAGAGCAGTGTCAATGAAGAAAAAATTGATTAATTTGATTTATTTTTTTCGACGAAGTTCAGCAGCAGCGAGCAACTTGGGACTGTTGCTGGTCTGGTGATTGAAGGAAGATCGCCAGCACCATCTTTAGCCGCCATAGGCAGCGGAACAGGGAATGCGAGGGTGGAGATGGGGTGCCGCACCATGCCCTCCCCCCGTTCGAAAATTCCCCTCCCCTGAATCTGCCATTGAGGGGACTATCATTGATGTCAATGGGTGTCAAATCTAACCGTCCGAGTTCGGTAAATATTAAGACCTAGGTAAAATGTGATTTTTGGGACTTTTTTTAATACATGGTATTTTAACGTAAAAATGACGATGCGACCACTCATTTTCTCCGCAAATGATTACTTTTCAGTTGGCAAACAAATACACGATCATAATCTTCACTGCAAATATAGCACATCGCGTATAATTATCGGTACCTGGTGTGTCACAGACGTGATAAAGAAGATTGTCAACACTTCATGCACTCGATTTAATACTCTGACATCGAAAACATTATGTTTCTGCCTTCATTCCACATTATCTCCGATAATGAATACCTGCAACACGCCTCGCCAGCAACCGTCGATAAGGGCCGGAAATTCCTTGCGATGCCGTATTATTTTATTTGTAATATATTTGATGACGTTATGGCCGAAAAATTTGTTTCCGACGATTCTGGTTTTCCGGTTGGCATTGAAAGGTGTAAAAGGTGTGCCGGCTGCGATGGAATGTGGGTTTGTTTGTTTACAATTCCGAGGCCAGCTGATTTTCTTGTCCAGGGTTTATGGAATTGAATGGCACTGTTTGGAAGGAAATATATTTTAGTTCGTTTGGTCTCATGTATTTTAAGTATTCATTGTAGTGTGTATTTCAGTGTTTTACCCCTTAATCATTGTTGGAAATACATAATATTTTGGAATATGTAAGTTGTTTTATCATTGAAAGGCATTGCAAAATCACGTCGTTTGTTAAACAATCACAAAATCATGTCCGAATTACACCATTTGTAGTTGCAAACCAAGACCTTTGTGAAATGTTATTCATCACAGTTTGTGATTTGCATCACCCTGTTTATGAGTACAAAAAAAAAAAGTCAAATTGTCCTCTGAATCATCCTTCATCCACAATAAACCCATCTGGCATTAATTGTTCACGTGTCTACAGCAAAATCATGTCCGTTGGTTGAGTTTGTACGTGGTTCCTTTCGTCGGTCGATGAGCTGCCGGCGTCGGTGGGTGCGGCGGCGCTGACCTGCTGTGGGGGGGGGGGGTGCCACGTCGTCTGTTAGCGTGTCGCCGCCGTTCGCGACAGACTGACCCGTGATTCACGCGGAATGTATCGACCCGATCCGGTCGGGCCGGCTGTCGGCGACCCCCTCCCTGGTCGTTGATTCACCGCCGCACCTGTACAGTGCACACGCCGACCGCGCGTCACGTGCGTCCCGTGCGCCACTGGTGACGTGTCGTCGCCGCGCCGCCTTTGTCGCAGTCGCGCCGGCACTGGCGCGGCCGCTGCGTGTCGTGCCACGCTCTGACCGCCACACACGAGAGGTTCCCTGACACGGTTCTCGAACTGCGTTCGGTACGAAGCCAGAGTCGCGTCCACGACTCTGGCTTCGTGGCAACAGCAGGCATGCTGTAGTCAGCTGCCAAAAGCAAGCTTTAGCCAATATGGATTGTTTGTAGCATGGAATGTCTTTTTATTGGCGATTGTTGTCCATCGTTGGTATGTTCTCCTTGGGAGTGCTTCCATACTGTCGTAGAACGAATCACATTGTTCCGCACGATTCCGATCTATACCACCTTGCCTGACTGCAAGTCATGGGCATGCTTGGAAAACTCAGCTGTTCCTGTATTTGTCGTCCAGAACATTATTCTTTCCGTGAATTGTAATCTCCGATCTTGCTGGAAGTTCAAATGTTCCTGCTTGGCAATAACTACCGACTTCCTGCTTGTTGATAAAATGCGAAGCTCATGGGAAGGTACAAAATAGCATGTCTGATTCTGCAGAGGAGGGAAATTATCCTCTCCAGCTTTGACTACCCAAACTTTTTTTTTCTTCTTCACGTCCAAAATCTCAAAATATGATCCAATACTGTTCATGGACACTGTATAATTAATCAAGTTGTCACACAAGTTCAAATTGACGTAAGTTTAAATATATATAGCTAATCCATGTTAAGAATTGCCCAATCTCACGCTCTCAAAGTTGCTCTCCGTGTGTTTTGTGAATTCATGGAGGCTCGAATTTAAGCGATAAATCATCACTCCAATGCGTCTGACGCGTTCAATAGATGTGGAGTGCGGTGGATTCGAGACTATGGAGTTCAGTGACCCCGGCCGTGTTTGATGGGCGGCGTTTTCTCGGGCTCGGGCTCGGGCGGTTGGTGCTCCACACGACGCCGGACGGTGCAGTCGGTGGCCCGCGGCGGGCGAACGTGGGACGGTGCCCGAAAGTGCGTCGTGCGACTCGTGTCCCCACACGCGGCGCCGTTTGTGGCCTGGTGTTTCGTTACGGTCCCAGGGCGTGTGGGCGCTGCTCTCCCACGAAAGGCTGCGCCAGCGGGTCCAATGATGCTGATTGGACACGGTGCAATAGACGTGTCGGATGATCTGAAGAAAGCTCGCCACGTTTTCCACGATGTATGGTGTCTTTCGCAAGCTGCGTTCATGTTGGCTGTTGCTCGTGCTGTCGCGACGTGCTGGATTTCTTGGCGGTGGCTCTCGGCGCGTATTGAAAACAGAGTTCAATGCACGGCAAATGAGGTCGCTGTTTACTCGAGGAGCGAGATATTCCGGTAACCGGCAACTTGCCAGTGCGTCTCATAAGACAATTTAGCTACAATTGATGTGGCGAGCGGATAGATTCAACACCAACGTTCGATCCGTGGTCTCTCAGAACTTCGGATCTCTGTGTGGTAAACAAAGAGCCGTTGGCTGGAGGTGAATAGCCGACCAAACACTCGTGATCGGTAGTTCCTGGAGCACACACATGACACAATGTAGCGCGGCTCGGGTGGCCCGCATTCGTCCGCGTTCCGGCGCTGTTCCAGGTAGTGACCCCAAACGTTACACATCGTGGCCGCCGCTTCCAAGAACTGGGTTCACACGGCAGCCACAACTGTGCCCCCCCCCCCGTCCGTCGCCGCCGCCGCTGATGGCTCTGACAGCGTGGCCGGTGACGTCACCCGCCGGCGGTCACGTGACGCGGCGCTGGCGCGTCACGGTTGACAGCTGGCTGCGGCGGCCGGCTCTGAAAAGCGATGGCCCGGCTCGGCGCCCCACCACTCCGTCCGACGCTGGCCACCGGCGCAGAGCCGCCGCCCGCCCCGCCCCGCCCTGCCGTGACGTGACCCAACCCGCCAGTCGGCCCGAGGCGCTCCCTCTGACCGCGCGTCCCACCCTGTATCCGGCAGACGACAGCGACAGCATGTGCAAGGGCGACCTGAGCTTCGACGAGGCGCGCCGACAGGCGCAGGCCAAGCGCAAGCGGCACCGCAAGAAGCTGACCGAGTCGACCCCGGCCAGCCGCTTCGCCGACCTGTACCGGCTGACGGGCGAGATTCTGGGCGAGGGCGCGTGCGCGTCGGTGCAGACGGCACGCAACATAGTCAGCGACCGCGAGGTGGCAGTCAAGATCATCGACAAGTACCCCGGCTACCCGCGCGGCCGCGTCTTCAAGGAGATCGACACGTTCCACCACTGCAAGAACCACGTCAACATCATCCAACTGATCGAGTACGTGGAGGAAGAGGAGCGATTCTACCTCGTGTTTGAAAAAGTACAAGGCGGTAAGTGCTGATCAACTTTGTTTTGTGTTTCGTGTCTGATGTTTAAGTGGCGTTTTGTGCTCTTTTTGTTCGTTCAAATGTCAAATATTCTTCGGAGGCGAACCGTAATGGCTTGTTCGTCTTGCCGGGTCTGTTGGTTGCACCCCGTATCTTGCTAGTCATTTTTTTCGTTTGATACATAATTTTGGACTTCTTTCCCATTTGACGGGAACACAAGTTCTCCGTATTAACTGGTTGAGTCGTGATCGAGTCGGGGGTCTGTTGTAGCCAGCGATGTATCAATGGCTGTTCTCAAGGTTCAGTTCGCGATTATACTTTCTCTTGAGGTCTTCGACCGTCCGGAATTTGACTGAGAAGCTTTGTACACGACGGCCTCTTATTAATGCACAAAGTATTTTTTCGACCTAGGTAGTGTTGAGTGCTCTGCTACTTTTAAATATTCATGTTTTCTGTCGCGCTCACTTTATGATCATGTAATTGGAATGCTGTGACATTGAATGGCACCTAAATGGCGGCACGTTTTATCATCGGTACATTGTGTGAAAATATTGTTACCACTCGTCTCCACTTGACATCAGCGTAACTTGTTTTTTTTTTTAATTCCGTGCGCCTTGGTCCCCGGAATTAAACACTGTACGCCTTCGGTATCCAATAAGAATATTAGTCACTCATCAAAATGTGCGCTTGGTTTCGTGTATGGTTTCTTGGGCAAGCCAGCGCCGCCGGCAAGTGACTTGTGCACGTTGCAGTACGGCTCGACAGCGGCGTCGCGTCGTGTTCTCACCGTGATGTGTGGTGACTTTCTCTACACACCCGGGTCGTGTCCTGGTGTGGCCATTTTGGCCGGCTCCCGGCCACTCCCGGCTGTATCGTGTTGGTCGAGGTCTTGATACGGATGCGAAATCTGAGAAACTCCGCCCCGAAGCTCGAGCCACTCGAGTGTCTGGTATTGGCTGGCCTGCACCAACCGATGCAATAGACGCTGATGCAAGTTTACATAGTAACGCGGGCGAGCACCAGCACAAGCACGTGACATACTCTCTGAATGCTGGCGCATTGCATCAGATTCGGCCTTGCCCTGTCGCCGGGTGTCTCGCTGTCAGTCCCCCTCCCCCTCCCCTCCCCATTCGGTGGTCACCTATGACTATGTATCATCACTCCCGCGTAGTACGCTGTCACCTGTTTATATGGCAGCACCCAGCCGATGGCGAGAAGCCAGCCGCGGCCAGGTCGTCCCAGACACCGCGGGACGCTGACCGCGGTGGGGAGGTTCTCGGCCCGCCCAGAGCCTGTCGTTCGCGCGGTCCCGGCTGACTGGAACCTGCCCACAAGCTGGGCCTGTGGGCAGGCCCATCCGTCCCTGAGCCTGCCCACAGGGAGGGGGGTCCGTGGCTGTGCCCCGCGGCTCTGGCGGCGAGGTCGTCTGCTTTTGGATCGACCTCGTGATATAACTCGGTCCTGTTGAGTTTGGAGCCCGCTCAAGGCCCGCGGCGTCCGGTGATGCAACCCGTGCCATCCTGCTGGGCAGCTCTCAACGAGCCGGCAGCTGACTGGCCTCTTGCCGTCCGCAGGTCAACTTCTTGATCGCATCCGTGACCGCAAGCATTTCTCAGAGAAGGAGGCGAGTGAAATAATTCGTGATCTCGCCTCTGGCCTGCAATTTCTGCATGGCAAAGGTGAGTTTTATTTCCGGCTGTCTTGACGACCTGTGGAAGAACAGGGGATCCTGATGCCGCACTTGTTATAGCCGTTAACTCAAACGCAGACTTCAAACTTTTAACAACGGTGCAGTGTTCAGACACCATGCCGGTCAGGCCGGTCGATTGTTAGCTTTGACCTTTGGAAGTCATCAACCTTGGATGCAGTTTTGAGCTCGCTGAGGCCGTTACTAGGGCGCTGCATTGAGCGGCAGCCAATAGTTTCTCCTTGTTCAGCGCTACGCTGACCTCGGAACCCGGCATGACCCCGCCGTGACCCCACGCTCCTTTGCCATCAGGCATTGCTCATCGTGACCTGAAACCGGAGAACATTCTGTGCGTGAACAGGGACACAATCACGCCGGTGAAGATCTGTGATTTCGACCTGGGCTCTGGCATCCAGTTCATTCCGAACCAGCCGACCCCGATCACGACGCCTCAGCTGCACACTCCGGTGAGTTGACGCGCTCTCCACGGCACCGATGGCGCGGAAAATGCCGGTGGTGTCGGCCTGAGCGCTATGCTGTCCGCGATATTATATGTTCCCTTCTTGCCACCAGAAGACTGGGCGCTTGACAATTGTCTGGCCCAGTTATTGTCTGTTCATGAAATTTATGGCCGAGACCTGGAGTTTATATTGTATTGCATCCGTTTCAGTAGAGTGGATTGCCTTCAGCATAGATTTGGAAGGAAGCCGCTGGTGCTTTTTGTGCAACTTGGTTTTCCTATTGCTTCGTTTCGTAATTAAGAGCCAAAATTATGCATTACATGCCCACGAAATACACGTTATGATACCCGGTGAAAAACTACATAAACCTATTTGTTTAATGGTTAGTTTGTTGTCCGAGTCCAGAAGGTCCAAATCCATATCCAGCCCTGTTGTGCGCTGTTGGAATTGCAGTGATCAGTGCTGCTGCGAGTTGTTCTGCTGTGAGATGCGTATTGCGGCAGGTCGCGCACGCGACTGGGTGTGTCACAAGTTGCGTCGTCCAGGCGTATGCACCAGTTTGTTTTTCACGACGGTCGGGTAGGCTATTTCCGTACGGATCCGGTGCCGTCCACCAGACTGATTTGACGGGCGTGCGGGAAATTGCTTCGCCGGCCCAGCGAAGAGCACCGCCACGGGCTTCGGTTGGCAAAGAGGAGTGTCGTGCCGCCCAGCCGATGCTGTTTGTCTCGCCAGCCGAAAAGTAGGCTGCGGCGCCACGGTCTCGCGATGCTCTACCAGGAATAATGTCTACTCGTGGTTGCCAAGTGCGCATCTACGGATTGATAAGGTCGGCGTGTTAATGCGCGACATGGAATTTTTGGCGAAGCCCCGCCCACAGGGGTACGGCGCAGTACGCCGCTCGTGCGGGACCGGTGCGCAGTAGTCTGTGTTACGTCATGTGTATCGGCCACTCGAGGACTGACATCGAGACGGCGCGATACTGCGCGCGCTCCGGGCCTTGAGTCGCTCTGGTCGGACCTGCCTGGCTGTCGTACTGCGCCACGCCGATCTGCGTCCGCCGACTGTTTACGCGAACAGAGGCAGAGCGTGCTGACGTCACAGAAGGCGGCCCGTCGGTGATAAATGCACCGTTGGCAGACTGTCTTGGGGCCGGCGCGAGCGCTCTTCTTGCACACGTGGGGTGACGCGGTGACTTGTTTTGCCGGTCTGTTTTGCCGGCGCGCCGGCAGGGAGTTGTTTGCGTCGGCCCGGTGCGCCTCACGCGTGCGACGACGCGTGTGCGCGTGTGGTGCCGCCAGACACCCAGGCGTAAGCTGGCTGATTCCGTCCGACGTCACAGAGCTGGCGCTACAGCCGGCGCGTGGCCGGCCGACCGCTGCGTGGCGCGCCCTTGAGAGCGGAAGGCTCGGCAGACTGATCGATGCTGTCTGGTCGTCTTCGAGAGGGGAGCGACGGCACGAGCCACATGGGGCCCGGCTCGCGCGCGTGTTTGCTTGGATCTCGCCGTCCGGTCGATGTAGCGCGTGGTGAGTTTTTGGCGTCGTCTGATCAGCTGCTCTGGCTGGTGCCAGCTGCGTCTGCGGTAGCCTAGTTTCGTCGCTCCCGTCGACAAGGGTGGACCGGCTCTGACGTCAATGGCTATTCGCTGACGTGTGTGGATTGTCGGCGTGCTTACATCGTGCCGTGCTCTGGCTGGGAGAGTCTGCGCGTGGTTGGTGTTTCGTCTCGTCTGACGGACGGCGCCTTTGCGTTGACAGGTCGGCAGCGCTGAGTTCATGGCTCCCGAGGTGGTGGAGGCGTTCTTCAGCGACGACGACGACTGCTCAGTGTACGACAAGCGGTGTGACCTGTGGTCCCTGGGTGTCATCATGTACATCATGTTGTCCGGCTACCCGCCCTTCTACGGCAACTGCGGCACCGACTGCGGCTGGGAGCGCGGCGAGGCATGCGTCAGCTGCCGGGACCTGCTCTTCTTCAGCATCCACGCCGGCGAGTTCGACTTCCCCGAGCGTGAGTGGGGCCACATCTCCGACTCTGCCAAGGACCTGATCCGACACCTGCTCGTGAAGGAGCCGCTGAAGCGGCTGTCGGCCGACGAGGTGCTGGCGCACACGTGGGTGCGCCACGGCGGCGCTCCGTCCAGCATGCTCACCACGCCGCAGGTGATCCGCAGCAACCGCAGCGTCAAGGACCTCAGCCTGTACGCGCAGTCGGCGATGGCACTCAACCGCGCCATGCTGCACCACCTGTCGATGGACGTGGCGCGGCACGAGGAGGTGGCCAGTGGCAGCGAGGCCGAGTCGGACGAGGGCGTGCTGTTCGGCCTGTCGCCGCCGCTCGAGTCGAGCATGATGCAGCGCCGGCTGCACAGCACGCAGAGCATGCGGCTCACGGCCATCGTCAGCCCCAGTGGCTAGGCGGCGACGCGGCGCCGCCCGTTTTACCTGTCTGAGAGGACGCCGACCGTCGGCCGAGTCGGCGTCGGCGCGTGATGCCATCTGCAGGGCTTTGGGTGCGGCCGGGTGCGAGAGCGATATATGTCTGTACATATATGTGGGCGCGCGTCGCGGGGTAGCGGCCGTCGGGTCGCCACAGCGCCGGCTCGCGCTGTTCCGTCTCTCCACACCGTGGCCATTTGTACAAACGTGCCTTGCTGGACTTTGTAGACACGTCACTCCAATGTGTTCCGGAAGCTCTTCTGGGCTATACTCTGACCGCCGCAGCACCCCCGTTCTGTACCCCGGGCCGGAGGGCACGCGGCCCGGGCAGTTGTCTGTATAGCCCTTGCCAGAGGTCCGGCACGCCGGATAACCTGTGTACATGGCGCCGTGCGAGCGAGCGCACGCGCTCGCGTGCGTGCGTCCGCGCGTGCCGCCAGTGAGACCTGATCGAATCGGTGTCAGCGGTGGCAGAGCGACCACCGTCTTCCATATGTGTCCGGTCGGCGCGGCCGGCGGCGAGCTGCGACACCGTCGCGCGCCGTCCAGCGCCGGCGGAGGGGTGTCCACGGCTGTGACCCTGTGAGACGGACCCCCGCCGCGGACTCGCCGCCCGTCTGCCCGCCGGCCGGCCAGAGTGCATGCCTCTCCCAGCGTCTGCGCGCAGGCGGGAAAAATACAAAAATATTTATTTTGCTCAATGGGAGACAAACTAACTGTTGGTGGTACAGGTATGACTGGGTGTGGTGGTTGTGCCGGGTCGCGCGAGACGCGGTCCGTGTCGTGCGTGTCTCGCCTGCTGTCGAAACAGACCGCCGGCTGGTCTGATCGATCCCTGTCGCGTCGGTCTCCGTGGGCGCACGGTCCGGCAGTCTGTGTTCGCCGGTCGGGACTGGCGGCGCAGCCAGACTGGGCGGTTGCCAGTCTTGACCGGTGGTGCAGTCTGATGGTCGTGTGCCCTGCTCCTCCAGACTGACGCCGCCGAGCCAGGGCGGTGTACCGCCGGTCTCTGAATGACGACCTTCCGTTGATAAATTAATTTTGTATTTGTTTTGAAATCGCGCGTTGGGTGGAGCTCCCATGCGGCCGATGTCACACTGTTTCTTGCGCGTCGGCGCAGACGTCGCCCCCAATGAGCACTAGTCACTTTCGTTGTGTTGCCATCGGTCGGAGGAAATTTATCTGTGTCGGCGTTCATACAGAACTCTTCTTTTTTTGGTAAAATAAACAACAAAAACACCAACGCGCTGGTTTTGTTGAGAGGTGCCGGCGGACAGCGACCGGGAAGTGGGTTTTGCGCAGTGTCGCGGTGACACGTGTCACGTCACCTGCTGCCAGCCGTGGCCGGAGACTTGGTCACTCAGCCGGTGACTGCCGGCCGTCAGTGGACCTGGGGTCCGACTGAGTCGCTGCGACCGGTCCACACTGACCTGGGTCACATAGGCCGGGTCAAGCGTCGCGGCCGACCGGCTTCGGTGTCTCCGAGCCAGCCGGAGAGGGACTCGGCAGCACAGATGTCGTGCCAAAGCTGCGCGGGTGGGGGGTGGGCGGAACATCGTCCGGGGGAGGGAGTGGTAGTCTCACTGAGCGACGTTTGCTGTCTGCGAGGATTTCGGGGTCTCTGTCACCCAGCCGTGGTCCGCGACCGTGGCTTCGTGTGTCGCCCTCGTCTGAAACGCACGTCGCTTAATTTCCGACATGCCTGTTGATCGGACGGAATGAGATAGCGAGTGGCATCTGTTGATGGGCGACTCTCCTACAAGGTCACGTGATCACGACATCTGGCCAAATGATCTGCCGAATGCTTTTCTTAAAGTTTTAGGTGGACTGTGCAGCCTGGTGTGCAGCTTAATGGAACTAATGCCATGATATTTCAAGCTGAAACGCGTCCGGTATTTTCTTTTGCTTATATCAGGCATGTAAACAGACCTTGCACTGCGGGCTCAATCTTCACCCAAACCAGCATAACAGCCCGGGCACAAACCGGCTCAACTGAAAACATTGCTTATTATTTGGTCTCCACGTCGACTCAGCGTGCTTCAGTCATCATGTTTGTCGCTTATGTTCCAGTTAAATGTCCTGCTGAAGGTCCAGGAACCAGTTACATGTCTGACCCTGGCCTGACCTCCATTGGCGCTGATTCGTCTCCCAAAGGACAGGGAAATGGAGCCCGAGCACACAATCTCAGACCCATCATCCGGCCGCAAGTCCATAACAACGCCAAGGTTGACCGTACTCAAGCTTCACATGAAACTCAGCTTTGAAGCATTTCATCTGAGTTGACTGTTCGCCTCGAAATTAGACAGCAATCAGATCCCAGGTTTACGTTCGGACTGGTTTCAACCTAGACTGAAAGGAACCGGTTCGATTTCGACCCAGACGAATCGGGTTTCCAGCTCAGCCGATCGAGACTCGACTAACCCTCAGACTGTTCGTGACCAGCTCACACCAGATAGCTGGATAACTGGGGCTAGCGACACGAACACCTGCCTCCCGTCACAGCATAATTGATTGTTGGGTACTACGCCCGGGAATGTAACTGATTTTCGTGCGCGATAGGCACAGTGGTCTCAGCCACTCAGACATAGACGGCAATACAAGCCCACTCCGATCACTTCTTTGTTTCAAGTTTAGATTATATTAACAAAACTTGTGTTGGAATTTCAGGTTGAGACATGCACTATTGCAGCGCAAGTGATGCCGCGTTCCAAGGCCAATGGTCAACCGACATACAAATGTAAATATTGTCTTGGCACCGGTGGCGCGCCACATATCACAGCAATCCACATACTCATACGACATGACCATGGCTATTTATACACATATCAGACGACCAGGGCCGTTGTGGTGAGGCAGCTGTCAGGTAGTGCTGCGAAAATCCGCTCAAGTTGAGAATTCCAGCGCTTAGCATGCATTTTTATAGGAGGTTTGTTGATTCCTGTTCTAACTACACCGGTCAGAGAGATGGAGGTTCCATCACTCATCCTAGTCTCTGTCATCTTAGTTACTCATCTCGTCACTGTCTTGGTCTCTCGGACGAAGTAAGTCTGCATCTAAACTTAGTCCTCTGTCCCTGCAGGCCATCCCTCCCCTAGCCATCCCTACCCAAGCCATCCCTACCCAAGCCATCCCTACCCAAGCCATCCCTACCCAAGCCATCCCTACCCAAGCCATCCCTACCCAAGCCATCCCTACCCAAGCCATCCCTACCCAAGCCATCCCTACCCAAGCCATCCCTACCCAAGCCATCCCTACCCAAGCCATCCCTCCCCTAGCCATCCCTACCCAAGCCATCCCTACCCAAGCCATCCCTACCCAAGCCATCCCTACCCAAGCCATCCCTACCCAAGCCATCCCTACCCAAGCCATCCCTACCCAAGCCATCCCTACCCAAGCCATCCCTCCCCTAGCCATCCCTACCCAAGCCATCCCTACCCAAGCCATCCCTACCCAAGCCATCCCTACCCAAGCCATCCCTACCCAAGCCATCCCTACCCAAGCCATCCCTACCCAAGCCATCCCTACCCAAGCCATCCCTACCCAAGCCATCCCTACCCAAGCCATCCCTACCCAAGCCATCCCTACCCAAGCCATCCCTACCCAAGCCATCCCTACCCAAGCCATCCCTACCCAAGCCATCCCTACCCAAGCCATCCCTACCCAAGCCATCCCTACCCAAGCCATCCCTACCCAAGCCATCCCTACCCAAGCCATCCCTACCCAAGCCATCCCAGCATCCAAGCCATCCCTACCCAAGCCATCCCTACCCAAGCCATCCCTACCCAAGCCATCCCTACCCAAGCCATCCCTACCCAAGCCATCCCTACCCAAGCCATCCCTACCCAAGCCATCCCTACCCAAGCCATCCCTACCCAAGCCATCCCTACCCAAGCCATCCCTACCCAAGCCATCCCTACCCAAGCCATCCCTACCCAAGCCATCCCTACCCAAGCCATCCCTACCCAAGCCATCCCTACCCAAGCCATCCCTACCCAAGCCATCCCTACCCAAGCCATCCCTACCCAAGCCATCCCTACCCAAGCCATCCCTACCCAAGCCATCCCTACCCAAGCCATCCCTCCCCTAGCCATCCCTACCCAAGCCATCCCTACCCAAGCCATCCCTACCCAAGCCATCCCTACCCAAGCCATCCCTCCCCTAGCCATCCCTACCCAAGCCATCCCTCCCCTAGCCATCCCTACCCAAGCCATCCCTGCCCTACGCGCGCCTGCCGGGATCACCTGTGAAGATGGTCTGCAGTTCCGTTGTTTTCGGGTCCGATCGAAGGCGAAGATAAAAGCACACAGGGGAGTGCAGTGAAAATGAACAAGTGCTTACGGTGAGGAGGGGACAGAGGGACATCCCAGACGATCCTTTCCACCTCGGTGGTAATGCGCCCGTTCTGACTGTGGGAGATCTTTGGTTGAAGTTTGACCCCGGACAGAATCTTGCCCGGCCAGCTGCGCATGGCCAAGATATAGCAATAGCTGGGAGTGTTCGCCCTGCCGTGGATTAACGCTGACCAGCCAGCCACCAGGGCATTGGGTACGTGATCTTTAAGCAGATCCTTTGGTCCGGTGGCACGCTCCGGTGGCACGGCCTGGCCAGGGCCACCGGAGCAGTCCTCTGTTCACTGAGTCCGAGAAATCGCACGGCCCCGTCGTGTGCACGTGATACGACAGAGAACCCGAGAGCAGGCTCATGCACAGCAGTGTCCCGCAAGGGTGCCTAGGAACGAACTACCCGCCGTGTACGTATGGGTGTGTACCTATGTTTGTGTACATGAAAATACAAAGCCCAGGTAGCGGACTCCTCAGTCGCGTTTTGTTTCTCAAAGTGTGGTTGGCGGTTAAAGTTACCGAGAACAGAGCGTTCAGCTCCGCAGCGAACTCCCCCCCCATCACCGCCACCAATAAGCGCATGCAAGCATGAATTTTATATTAGTGATTGACTTTTCAGACGAAGATACCTTCCTTGTAAGTAAGGCATTTCTGGCATCCGGCACCCATTTTTAAAATGCGCTTCCACACCGAGAACGTTTTCGCGGTGCAAGTCTGCTTAGACAATTTAAATTTCCTCCGAAATTAAAGTATAATCCTCATCGTTACTTTTGATGTCAACTCAGCACCTCCTGGTATATTGAAGGTGGTATATTTTATTTACACGCAATGTCCGAAATTAGCAACATACGACAAATTGGGCCTTCATAAATTTGTTTCAGATTACGGTCAGATATTCAACACGGAAGTTCAAGTATTCTGTAACGTTTCCCTGTTAGTACCCTCCAATTAACGCTCCTGCGATTCCGAATGATCTCAGATATTAGGTAGGCGTCGTTCTTGTTTGTAGGTTATAGCGTAGATCGTCCCGATGATAATTTCCGTCCACCTTTTTAATGTGCTTACGCTTAAGGACGGGAATGCAACTTTAAGTAGTCTAATGGGTGAGGTTGTATTCAGCTCATTGGAGGATGAGCACGGGTATTGGTTACAACGCCAAAACGTGTGTTCGCCCTTCCCGTCTTCGAGAAGGTGAGATTATCGAATAGTATCATGCTATTTGTTTATTTCACGATACATGCCCTCCACGTACTGTGGCTGTTATGGACAGTTTGGGTATAACTCACAGATATTTACAAAGAAAGGATAGATGATCTGGGAGCATAAAGGGAGTGGGCCTACTTGTTTGGAAAATCCAGGGACAGTCCAAAACTATGGGGATTTTAAATGCTGGTGTTGCTGAGCTATATTGCGACAGAGCAGTTAGGAGTGGTACCGGCACATGTGGTGCCGTGGGAATGTTCGGCAGTGATCTCACCCATGATCCGTGCCAGAGGTATGTACCTGCTGGCTGGTGACGGCTCATCGTAACCATCTGGGGATGCGAGGGTAGCTCGGTTAGCGAGATCTGATCAATCGTTCTGAGTCTGAGATGGGCTGTGTGTGTCCTTGGAGCTCGACTGAGACGGTCTTGTCCGTCTGTGCCCCGAGGGGGGCGCTTCTAGTGTCCTTCTGAGGATCACGTGAGGGTGGCTGATGGGGAAGTAAGGGGGAGGGGAGGCGCCCAGTCTTCCCTCCCGAGGATCGCCGGAGGGAGGCACTCGGTCTAACCTCACGAGGGTCGCCGAATGGGGACCCGCTTCCTCTGTCCTCACGCCGATCGCTGGCGGTAGCTTGCTCAGTCTGTCCTCCCGAGGCTCCCGAGTCTCGCCGTCCACGCCCGAGGAGATCCGCTCCGCCCCCCCCCCCCCCCCCCCCGAAGCTCGCTGGCGGGGGGTTGTCCTCCCGAGGATCCCGAGTCTTGCAATTGATACCCGAGGAGGTCCGCTCCGCCTTCCCCCCCGAAGCTCTCTGGAAGGGGTGCGCCCCGTCTGCGCCGCTGACAGACGATCAACATGGCTGGCCGCAGCCGGAACGGCGCTTGGCACCCGCCGCACGACGGCGACGCGAATGTTCCGGGTAGGGTTGGCAGCGGCCGCGGCGCCGCCGCCCCGTCCGTCCAGCGTGATCGGCGCGCTGCCGTCGGCGTCAACGGAGCGGCGTCGGCGCCAGGGCCGGTGCGCCAGGCCTGACGCTCGACAGACAGCTGACCGGAGATTCCCCTCTGGTGACGTGATGAGATGTCGCGGCCAAGTGAGTGTCACCATCGCGACCAAGGACGAGAGAACCGGGGAGGGGGAAGCAGCCCCTCCCAACTTCGGCAGAGTTTGGTTGGTTGGTGGATTTTATGGGCGGGTCCGTGTCGTAAGACTAATAGGCTTTGGGATTTACTTGAATATTATCTTGTTCTTAATAATCGAGTAAAATGTGCATAGAGGCTCACCCAAACCCCAACTGATGACGGAGTCCATGCCACTAGTGAAAACGATGACAGAAAAGATTACTACCTAAAGCAAAGCTTTATTGGCCTTGAATTGCAGCATTACTCGGAGCAGAGGCGCAACCGGGATGGTGGCTCGCCACCCCCCCCCCCCCACACCGTAGGAACCAATAATACACTGGATCAAACAAGAGATTTTCAGACTTTCACCGCGCAAAAACCAGATAATTAACAATTAAATTATATTTTTTTTAATCATAAAAAATTCAAATTTCAAAATCAGATAAACCAGGTTGTTTATCTTCATTATATTTTCTTGGGCCGGGCTCCCACTAAGAAAATCCTGGCTGGGCTCCTGATTCGGAGCCGCAGTCATAGCCTCCGAGGGAGCTGCGAGAAGAAATAACTTGGCATAAACACATCTCTGAAGGTGGAGTTTGCTTTGTAGAAGACAAACGTTTAACCCGGTCTAACCTCCAAACCCTCCACAGTTGGATGACGTAGCGCAGACAGAAGGCAGCTAAATAGAATATCACCCAGTCGCGTTTCCTTCTTCCCCAAAATTAAGAGTGCATTAACCATGGAAGACAAACAAAAAGACTTCCACGAAATGGTTGCGTACTGGGTACTCCCTTCTACCAGATCCGGAATCGCTTAAGTGCAAAATATAATCCATCCGGTTAGAAAATCATGCCCACGCGACTGGTTTAATGGCTGTCTTCGCCGCGATGCCACCAGTATGCTAATCCCGCGCCAATCTTCCTGGTTATTTTAATATTGCTTCCCATCACCACTCCAGAGTTTGTGAAATCGTTTAATTCGAATGCGCTTCATCGATTGAAGCAAGACCTACCTGAATGCAAAAGTTTGTTTTCTGCGTCGTTTTACCATCTGGCTTGACGACGACTTGTATGACAATGTATTCATTAAAAATCGTGTATTTTACACCAGCTGAATTTTCCGTACCACAGTGATGTAGTTGTAGAAGAAAGCGATAACTGATTTTAGCTACCTTGGTGACTTCAGGAACATTATGTCACTAGTAGGTGGGGGATTTTAACCACCATGGTGACTGACGGAACATTATTTCATTATTTGGTGCGGAATTTCACTCTTCTTGGTAACTGCAAGAACATTATGTTATTATTAGGTGTGGGATTTCAACCTCGTTGGTGACTGCAGGAGTATCATGTCATTATTAGGTGTGGGATTTCAACCTCCTTGGTGACTGCAGGAGTATCATGTCATTATTAGGTGTGGGATTTCAACCTCCTTGGTGACTGCAGGAGTATCATGTCATTATTAGGTGTGGGATTTCAACCTCCTTGGTGACTGCGGAGTTCTGTTTATTAGGTGTGGTTTCCCTTTGGTGACTGCGGATCATGTTATTAGGTGTGGGTTTCAACCTCTTTTGTGTTATTATTATTAGGTGTGGGATTTCAACCTCCTTGGTGACTGCAGGAGTATCATGTCATTATTAGGTACGGGATTTTTCCGTACTTGGTGACTGCAGGAAAATTATATCATTATTAGGTGCGGGATTTTGCCCTCCTTGGTAGCTGCGGGAACATTGTGTGATTATTAGGTGCTCATGCACGTCTTCCATGCATTGGCGGCAATAGCGGCGAAAAGAACAAAAACAACGGGTATGGCGGAAGCTAATTTAGAGCCCCTTCTCTGCGGCCAACGCCGTAGGGCCAATGTTAGAATATTGTCAATTAGGGGATGACCCATTCAGCATAGGTGAAGATAGGTGGTAGTGGCTCTCGCTTTGAACGGGCTCAGGCTCCTCCAAGGAGATGTGCACCCAATCCCCTCTCAATAATTATAAGTTAGTTTGGACAATGCTCTCCTTGAAGGAGTAACACCTTCAACTATTTGCCTTTAATATTATCAATGTTAGCATTGATGCCCTCCCATGATTCATTTTTCTCTCGGAGCTCCCCGGGAAGAGCTCAGTGCCGCCGCGTTTCTACCGCTCACGATTTGCAATAAATCGGCAAGTTCCTTGTCCATGGCTATGAACATACTTGTACACAGTGGCGGATACAGAGGGCATTTTCCCTCTCCGATGGAAAGGTGGCGCCCTTCTGACGGAGAAAAGGCACCCCTTCGGGAGGTTCACTCACAGAAGCATAGACGGCCCTTGAGAAGAAAATGGGCCCCTCCAGTAGGCTTGAGTGTACCCCCCCCCTCCCCGCTTAGCGGATTGTCAACTAAAGGCCCCCCCCCCCCCCCCAGGGACTTTCGCAGTGGCGCCCCTCCGAGGAAGTGACGCCGCTCCAGACGAGTGCCCCTCCCCCATAACAATCTCTGCATGCATCCTTGCTTCTACATGAAATTAATTTGTAACAGTATTAGGAGGTACGTACTACGCATTGAAAGTAGGTACTACCTTCGCTCAAGAGAAAGTGAGCCTTCGAGCGACTCAAATAATAGTTGTATTTAAGTTTGCTATTTTTTCCAGCGGTTCTCCATTGCAAGCCGCTTTGGTGGGATTTGTCATGCCTGGGTGCGGTGAGTCCTGGGTGCGGGGAGTCCTGCGTGCGGTGAGTCCCGGGTGCGGTGAGTCCTGGGCGCCGTGAGTCCTGGGTGCGGTGAGTCCCGGGTGCATTGAGTCCTGAGTGCGGTGAGTCCTGGGTGCGGTGAGTCCTGGGCGCCGTGAGTCCTGGGTGCGGTGAGTCCCGGGTGCGGTGAGTCCTGGGTGCGGTGAGTCCTGGGTGCGGTGAGTCCTGGGTGCAGTGAGTCCCGGGTGCGGTGAGTCCTGGGTGCGGTGAGTCCTGGGTGCGGTGAGTCCTGGGTGCGGTGAGTCCTGCGTGCGGTGAGTCCCGGGTGCAGTGAGTCCTGAGTGGGTGAGTCCTGGGTGCGTTGTGAGTCCTGGGTGCGGTGAGTCCTGGGTGCGGTGAGTCCTGGGTGCGGTGAGTCCTGGGTGCGGTGAGTCCTGGGTGCGGTGAGTCCTGGGTGCGGTGAGTCCTGGGTGCGGTGAGTCCTGGGTGCGGTGAGTCCCGGGTGCAGTGAGTCCTGAGTGCGGTGAGTCCTGGGTGCGGTGAGTCCTGGGTGCGGTGAGTCCTGGGTGCGGTGAGTCCTGGGTGCGGTGAGTCCTGGGTGCGGTGAGTCCCGGGTGCGGTGAGTCCTGGGTGCGGTGAGTCCTGGGTGCGGTGAGTCCTGGGTGCGGTGAGTCCTGGGTGCGGTGAGTCCTTGGTGCGTCCGGCGCTGCCGATGTGTTGGTGTCAGCGCTTGCATGAAATGCGATATGATGGTGACGGTCAGTGACTGGTGGCGTGTCGTACTCCGTGCAGAGGCGCAGCCAATGGGGCCGAGACCCGCCACCCCCTTTATCAACTAAAAATGCACTAGATGAAACAAGACATTTTGAGATTTTCGCCACTCAAAACCAAATATTTTCGGCCCGCTTCACGCGCCGAAAGCGTTCTCTGTTTCCGGACGGTTTTTTTGTCCCACCTCCCCCTGAATAAAATACTGGCTGCGCCACTGACTCCGTGGCAGAGGTCTGTCGCGAGCGAGGTGCCTGTTCTGCACCGTCTGCTTTTACAGGTTTCATATTTCACCACTACCGGCAGGAAAAGTTTCAAAACAAGTTTTGAAGGTGCAGCCTGGCCGTGCTTGGTAGGCGCCAGCATGCATCTAACTTTAAATTATGGAATAATGTGGCGAAAGTCACGACAAGCCTCAGCAATAAAAGTTTTCCCGACAGTTATTTTACAAAGGGCCGCATCGATTATGGGCGGATGCAGGGGACATGTGTCTCCCATGGAAAGGTAGCGCTCCTCTGACTGAGAAAAGACGCCCCTCCGGGGAGGCTAAAGTGCAATCTCCTCCTCCTCCCGTCTCAATAGATTGTTTAATTAAATGTATCCCTGTCAGAAGAAAAGGCGCCTCCTGAGAGGAAAAGGCGTTGTTCTGAGAGGAAAAGGCGCTCGTTCAGAATGCTCGAGTGCATCCTTCACTCTCCCTGAACGAATTTGCAACCGAAGACGTCCCTGCAGGGACTTCTGCAGTGGCGCCCCTTTACGGAAACGGCATCCCTCCAGACGAATGCCCCCCCCCCCCACCATGAATGCTCCTGGCATAAATGCGACTTGTGCTGTGTAACCAAAGCACCATGGATGGTCTTCATGCACCGAGATCCAATGCCAACACCCTATGTCGATCCGAATCCGCTACCGCTAGTCTTGTATACATAAATGTCTGGAACTATTCCTAATGTAAGCACGACCTCGCGCTCTGATGGACTGCAATCCAACACAAACATCCGTCCCGCGTCCAGCGGCGCCGGCAAAGCCGTGATTTGAGCCGAAGCAGGAATTTCCGACCGGTAGATCACTGCAGACCCGCCACCTGAAAGCCGGGTGATTTGGGCAGGTGTTGGCTGCCTGGTTCAGCTGAGGCCGGCCAGGCCGAGCTTACCCGATCGTCACGGGCATCGAACGGGGATGCCCCCTCCCCATCGACACGTGGCGTCTGGCCAGATCGCCACAGCAGGTACGTAAACGGCTCAGGAGGAGTCGGGTGAATTCTGGGTCACCATATGACGTGTTGGAAATAACGCAAGTAAAGAACTACTTGAACTGGTAACAAAATGTAATCGTGGTGCTGTCAAATATCAAACAATATGAAGTGATTTTAAAGGCATCGCACACCGGCCGTATCAGCATCACTACTATTACTTCTACTAATGCTACTACTAGTAATAGTAGTAGTAGCAGCAATAGTAGTAGTAGTAGTAGTAGTGTTAGTGGTGGTGGTAGTCATAGTAGCAGCAGTAGTAGTACTATTACTAGTACTACTAGTAGTTGCACTAGTAGTGATTTGCTGATATTTATGCTACTGCTTTGCGTATTGGGTAATAATTGCACTAAAGATAAGGACATTAATAATGGTATACTAAACAGTAATTGTCTCGCTATTACAATCCATTCGTTATTCTACTGCGCTTGCTTGATTGTAATTCTGGCGATAATGATGATGCTGGTGATGATCACGATGAAGATGACGATGACGATTTAAGACGTATCTGCTTCTCGCAACCTTGCACTGTTATACGGAGCCAGCATTAATCGAGAAACAATAGCAGCCTGGAACTAACGGGGACTGCAAATGAATGTAGAGTGAAGAATGGAATTGGTGGAAGCCAAAAGCGAATAACTGCATGGGAGCCGCTGGATACGGAAACCCATTGCTCTTGACTGGAAGCCGGTGAACGCTGAAGACGGAGTGACCGGGAGCAGTGATACACAGAGCGCATACAACCAGCGATTCACATGACCACCACGGGCGTCGGACTAGCTCCTGATCACCAATGCAGCTCAGCTCTCAAGGACGCATTGCCGCCGGGCATGATGCAGATCAAAGCCAGCCGAGGTGTGACAGCATGGCAACCGCCGGCTCTCTGGGGGCGTGCAGTTTGCATCCGGTGCCTCTCGGACGGCAGTGGGTGATGGCGCGCATGTCCTGCATTGCATGGGTCAGAGGTCGGCCGCCGGTCAGACGTGCTGCGCATTACATCGCCGGAGACGGGCGGCTCCGCGCAGTTGCCACGCCGCTGCTGACATCTGACGCCGAGCTGCTGCGCAAAAGCCTCGCAGTTCCGCTTTGAACCCAGGTGTGGAGGACGCGCGCCTGACAGGTCTGACCTGCCCCGCCCCTCCCCCAGCCGCCGAGAGCTCCTCCCCAGCTCTTCCAGTCGTCCGGAGCGACCTTGAGCGGCCAGTCGATCGGATGACTTCCGGTCGGGGGTCGACGCTGGCGAAATGCCGACGGCGAGGCGTGCGACGAGGTGGCGTGTAGTACACACATAGCGGGGCGGAGGTGTTCAGCAGTCGCAGCCGCGGGCCGTCGCATAGCGGAGCACGGGCCGACTTGATCTCACGACAAAAGAGATCGGGCTGGTCAATTGCCGATTCAGCAATTGTGTGATAACGGCGCCCGTCTATTATGCAAGCTTCCTGGTCTTGTCTATATACATATGTATTTATCAATGACGTGTGTGTTGTGTGTGTGTGTGTGTGTGTGTGTGTGTGTGTGTGTGTGTGTGTGTGTGTGTGTGTACGTGTGTGTGCAATGTGTGTTGTGTGTATGCATGTATGCGTGACGGATTGCATTGCCACGTTGGTTACAATAGAACGCTCACTTGGCATTATGCTGCTGCCTTGCCGACGACGGCAGGGTGATCTAAAATTAATTTGGTTCGTTGGTTATTTGAGTTTTAGGGCGCATCGATCAGGTTTGGTCATTTCGCGCCCATTCTAAAATTAATTGAAGGGAATGAACTTTTTGCCTAAAGTGTGTATTTGGTATATGATGTGTATTATCCAAATTAAGTGAAATTACACCATGAATTTACCCTGTACAAACAGTCTATAATCAGCCAAATTTAGACTTCAAAGTCACCGAAAGTCCGGTTGTGCACTAAACAGCATTATGGATGGCGAAGCAAATACATGAACACTACCACTCACACACCACAAAATAAAATGGAAATAAACAGTTCATTTGAATGCGATCGATACATTTGTAGTCTTCACTATAACTAGTAGCTTTACAGGTGTCTGAACGTGAAAAATAGTGGATTAATTCACCGCATATACTCAGTGACTACTTGTTGCACAACAATTGCACCTGCGCCATCAGGGAATATTACGAACGCATCCATGGCGAGAGATAGGACAACCCCGTGCAGTTTTTACTTCTGATTAAACGTCATGCACTGTGTGCCATCAGACAATAATTTTTGCCGTCAGAACTGGAGCCATCAGACAATTATCTAGTACAACAGTTGTCATAACAATGCGCTGAGCACGATGGATGATTTTAAGTCAGAATAACTATATCCGTCATGGTTTATGCTTGATATTGTTCATCTCGCATGGTGCATTAGTGCCCACTCGTGTATGGTAACTTCAGGACAACTTTTTCACTTTCTCTCGGATGTCGACTTCGGAGCGATTTACACACCTTACTGACATACAATGCTAGAAGCTCGGAATGGTCCGCCTTTATTGTGAAGGTTCGTGTGTTACTGTTGGCACCAATCCTCTTAAGCTGTCCATCTAACATTGCTATGGGCGCTGTATGGCCAACGCAGTCGGTGCGCCCCTAAACCCAAATAACCAACCAATCGATATTGTTTGTGATTGACACTATTGAATAAAATCCAATGGAACACAATACAGTGGTGAGCACAGCGTGATGAATATCACAATATGAATAGCATACGATTCATGTCTGAAAATGATCGTAAAAGTATTAGGCACAAATTCACCCCTGTTTTCCCCAATAATTTCAACTTTTAACATGGGACCCTATGAATTGTGCCTCCCTCAATCCATTTCCGCTCGCCCATTGCCTCTGTGTATTAGGCCCCCTGGATAATTTTCAGAAATCAACGTCTCTGATGGATTCTCCTTACCCATATTTGGGATTCCCTTTCTGTGCTGGTGGTCTTGTTGCCCGCATTGGGTGGCTCCTCTTGCGTCCTGGAGCTTCCTTTCCCAAAATAGGTGCCTTCTCTTACGTTTTGTATGCCTCCTGTGTTTGGAGCCTCTTTTCCTCACTTTGGGGTGTGATCTTACATCCTGGTGGATTGCTCTTCTCCCCTGCTCCTCTTCCAACTTAGGGACATTCTGTCACGGCTCTGGAGCTTGATCGTCAAGTCTAGTGGCTCCTCATCCGTCTCGGCGGCATCCTTTTCGTCTTGGGGCCTTCTCCAATATCCTGGGGCCACCTCGCCATCTCCGTGCCCCGTCTCCTTGGGACCTGATCTAACTTGATCGGGGCCTCATGTTTTGTTTTGGGGGCCGCCCTCTTTATCATGAAAGCTTCCTTATCTGTCTTGGGGGACTTCTCGTGCATCCTGGGCCTTCTTTCCCTCATATAGATCTATTCTCCCAAATCAGGTGCCTACTCTCACGTCTTGTCGGCCTCCTCCATCCTGACTGTCTACTTGCCCATATTAGGGAATCCTCTTGCCCATGAGGGCCTCATGTTATTTCTTAGTGATTCTTCTTGCAAATTATGGGTCTCCTCTCGCGTCTTACGGGGCCTCGTCTCATTTCCTGGATCCTCCTTTCTGGTTTTGGATGTATCGTGTGTCCACCCTCCTCCATGTTCCATGTTCCTCCTCTCCCGCCTTAGAGGGCCTCCTCTCACATCTTGTGGCCTTTTTGCCATGACCTGGGGAATCCTCTCATATTCCAGGGACCTGCTCTGCCAAATTAGGGCCTCTTGCTACGCCTCGTGGGCCTCCTTCTTTATCCTGGCGTCCTGGCGACGCCTTACCCGTCTTGGGGGGGGGGGGGTCTTCAATTTTGGGAACCACACTTCCTTACATACCTCCTACCACTCCCACCTTAAGGGCCTCCTCATTTCCTGGGCCTCCTTTCATTCGGTCCTGGGGACATCCTAACCCGTCTTGAGGGACTCTTCTCGAGTCCGGCGGGGGCATCCTTTTCTCTTCTAGAGGCATTCTGTTCCAAACTAGAGGCCACACCTCACATGTTGGGGGACTCCTCCTCAATGTTTTGATCCTCCTTCCCGTCTTCGGGTGGCCTTTATGTCCTGGTTGACTCCTCTTCTTTCCCAGGGACCTCATCGTCCAAGCTAGGAGCATTCTTTCTTATCTCAGTGGCCTTCTCATTTCTTGGTGACCTTCTTACCCATCTTGGGGCCTTCTCCCACGCTCGGGAGCCATCTCTCTTATCTTATAGCCTTCCTCTCTTATCTCAGAGGCCTCCTCTTCCATATCATGGGGCTTCCTTTCCAAACTTGTGGCCTTCTCTTCCGAATTTTGGTGCCTCCTGTTACGTCTCGGCAGCCCTATCTTCTGTCCTGGAGGAGTCTTACCCATATTGGGGTCCTCCTGCGGCTCCGGATCCTCATCCCTATCCCACTGCCTTCCTCCTTTTCTAACCTGGGGGCCTCCTTGCCCATCTTTGGCAACTATTTCCTCAGCTCTGGAACCTCTTACTCCATTCTTGAGGACCCCTTTTCTGAATTAGAGACCTCTAACGTCTTGAAGAAGGAATCTCCTGTCGCGCATCGGGGGCCTCCTCGTCTAACCTGGGTGGCTCCTTATCCGTCTCGGTTTTTCGTCTTGTGGATCTTCTCCAATATCCCTATATCCATGCACTGTTTCTTATGGACCTGATCTGACTTTTTTGGGGCTCATTGTCTGTCTTTGGAGCCTCCCATTTTATCCTGAGAGCCTCATTGCCCGTCTTGGGGGACTTCTCGTGTATCCTGGGATCTCTTCTCGTCTCCTAGGGATCTCTTTTTCCAAATTAGATGTCGACTCTCAAGTGTTATGGGCATCCTCTGTCATGACTGTCTGCTTACTCGTCTTAGAGACTCCTCTTCAGTACGGGACCTCGTGTCATTTTTAGTGGCTTACTCTTGCAAATTAGGGGCCTCCTCTCGCGGCTTAAGGTCCTTGTCTCATTTTCTGAGGCCCCCTTGCCGGTCTTGGATGTCTGTTCGTCCATCATGCTTTCTTTTGGGTACTGCAAAGGCCTTCTTTTCCCTTCTTGATGACTTCTTTTCCAGATTAGGGGCCTCCTCCCACGTGTTGGGGGCCTCCTGCTCTGTGTTTTGAATCGAGCTTTGCCCATCTTAAGGATGACCTTTTATCTCCTGGTGGACTCCTCTTATCTCCCAGGTTTCTCCTCTTCTAAATTACAAGCATCCTTTCCTATCTCAATGGCCTTGTCATTTCCTGGGTACCTTCTTACCCGTCTTGTGGCCTTCTTTTCCGCCCGGGAGCCATCTCGCTTATCCGATGGCCTTCCTCTTCTACTTTATGGGCCTCCTCGTTCATAATGGGGCCTCATTTCCAGTGTTGTTGCGTCCTCTTCCGAATTAGGTGCCACTTGCTACGTCTCGGGATCATCCTTTTCTATTTCGGTGGAGCCTTACCCGTCTTGGGGCCTCCTTTTGCGTCTCCGAAACCTCATCTCATATCCACTGGCTTTCTCTTCCGTCTTAGGGCCTCCTCTCATTTCCTGAGGCCTCCTTGCCCGTCTTGGGCCTCCTTTGCAATCCTGGGGGCCTCCGTGCCAATTTTGGCCCTGTCTTGATTTCTGGGGCCTCCTATCCTCTCCTACGTGACTCATTTTTTTCTTCTTCAAATTAGGGGCCTCCTCTCACGTCTTGGAGGCCTCCTCATCTATGTTTGGAGCCTCATTATCCTCTTAGCAGGATGCTTTTGCGCCTTAGTCCCAAGTCTTCTCTCCTAGGGTCCTCCTCTTTCAAAATATGTTCCTCATCTGGCTGGTCTCTGGCCTTCTTTCATTCTTGGGGAAGCCTACACCCATCTTGGGGCCTCCTCTTGCGTTCGGGGAAATATTTCCTATCCTATGTCCTCATATGCTATGGTAGGGGCCTCCTCTTCCATATTGGGGACCTCGTTTTCGAAATTAAGAATATCCTCCCACCCATCGGAAGTCTTCTTGTCTAACCTGGGTGGCTTCTTGTCGATCTGGGCGGCATCCTTTTCGTCCTGGGGGCCTCCTCCCAATCTTTGACCCTACGTCTCTTATAGGGACCTGATCAGATTTCCTGGGGGCCTCGTTGCCAGTCTTGGGCTTCCTTCACAGTCTGATCTTCTGTCCCTTCGGCCTCCTTGCTCACCTTTTTCCTGTGCGTTTCCGGATAGGGGCCTCCTCAAATGTCAGGGGGGAGGCGTGGCCTCCCCAGTCTCACGGCAGGGGGGGGGGGGCGGCTTCCCCAGCTGCCCCCGGTGGCGACGCCTCTGTGTGGTACTGTGATTTAATATTGCAGCAGTTTTACGGCTAACTGGCCACTTCATAGTACCCGCACTATCTGCTTTTTCAAATACGGAAACTTGAGGAGACTCAGGGGAGGAGGACAAGAGCGGAGACTCAGTGGAGGTGTACAAGAGCAGAGACTCAGTAAAGACATAAAAGATCAGTGCAACTATGAGCCACAAGGGCCCTTCTTGGTTGCACTTTGGACACTGAACCAGTTGCCCACCAAATCTGTCGATCAACCCTCCCTGGAATACAGAAAAACAAGCCCCCTATTCTTATAATGATTGTCTATGCCGTTTTTAAAGATGTTCAGTGTGTTGTTACTGACAATGGTTCCTGGCAGCTGGTTCCAGTGTTCTACTACCCTGTTGGTGAAGAAAGACTGCCTTAACCTTGTCCTGCTGTGATGAATTTTAATTTTGGATTGATGACCTCCAATTGCATCATTTCTGTTAACTTCAAACATTTCCCTGAGATATCCCTGTTCCTGACCATGAACAAATTTAAAAACCTCGATGAAATCTCCCCTCAGCCTTCTATATCTAAGTGAAAACATATTCAATTTCTTCAATCTTTCCTCATATGCCAGGTTGCCTATACCATTAACCATTTTTGTTGCCCTCTTTTGTACTCTCTCTAAAAGCCAACAATCTTTATCATAACTAGGGGACCAAGCTTTGACACAGTATTCCAAATGTGGCCTGACATATGCACAGTAAAGCTTCCTGATGACCTCCTCACTTTTGTATGACACATTCATCTGTATTGCCCCAAGCATTCCTAGTGCCTTCTTCCTGGTTTCTTTGGTCTGTCTGATGCCCCCAATTTTGTGTTCAAAATAACACCTAAGTCCTTCTCCTGCTGAGTCACAGATAGTACTTAGCCACCCATCAAGTATGGAGCCTTCATATGCTGCCTACCTACATGCATGACTTTGCACTTATCAAAATTAAACTTCATTTGCCATTTTTCGGACCACTTCACAAGCTCGTCTAAGTCTTTCTGCAGCAAAACCTGCTCATTGTGCCCTGTTATTGTCCTAAAGATCTTCAAATCGTCCGCAAATTTCAAAACCTTACTGCTTAGGCCACATTCAATGCTATTCACATATATAATGAACAATAGTGGCCCCAGTACCGACCCCTGGGGGACTCCACTAAGAACATTTTGCCATGATGACTTTGCACCATTTAGCATCACTCTCTGCTGTCTATCTGAAAGCCACAACTCTATCCATTTTAGGATGCTACCTGCAATACCATGGACCTGAAGCTGCATCATTAACCGTTTATGGGGTACCTTGTCAAAGGCCTTACTAAAGTCAAGATATGCTACATCAACCTGATTTCCCTGATCAAATTGTTCTGTAGCAAAATTCAAAAAGTCCAAGAGATTTGTGAGACACGATCGCCCTTTTCTAAACCCATGTTCAGTATCTTGAATCAATCTGTTTCCTTCCAGAAAACTAACTATTCTTCTATCCTTGATAATTGATTCGAGTACCTTGTAGACTAGGGATGTGAGGCTTACTGGCCTATGGTTTTCAACTTTCCCTCTTTCTCCATGACCGAGTAGTCGGCGCGCCCTTAAGCCCAAATAATCAATCAATCAATCCCTCTTTCTCCTTTATTGAAAATAGGAACTACATTTGCCCTTTTCCAATGTGTTGGAATTTCATTTTGTGAAACTGATCTACAAAATATTATACTAAGTGGAATTGCCAGTTCCTTTTCAGCTTCCCGCAATACACTAGCATAAGCATAGTAGGAGTTGGAAGATGGAGTAAGGGTGCTTCTGGAAGAAGATAGCAATTATGTTTGCTGCTTTGTGATACACAATGCTATACAGCAGCTGAACAGCCGTTTCAAAGGTGACACATCTTTAAGGACAAGTCAAACAAGCGGGCGGGCCCACTCGTCGGGCCCGCCGCGGGCCACGGTGGCACTGACCGCGACGGAGACCTTCTTGGCGGACCCGTGGCGAGACCGTTGGGCGAGTTCATCCACCCGATTCAGATGTCGTCCGATACAAATACTGGGAAACTTTGGGAAGCTGCCGTATTTTTCCGAGTTTACCAGTTTTCCAAATGGTATCGGACCCTGCCAAAAATATGACGTGGGGACGTGGGACGCAGGATCCCAGCGGTGCCGACGCCCATGCCTCCGGGCAGAAAATACGCGACTGGAAAACTCTCGAGTGCACCTCGACCTCACCAAAAGAACATTCTCAAAATTGGTGGCGACCCTCCGGAGAAATTGCACCCCTGTCGACAAGTGTCAACTTCCCCCGCCCCCCCCAAAAAAAAAACCCTCTGAATCCGCCCCTATCAGCCACCCGTGTGGCGACTATCTCCCATAAGTCTTAGTGTAAGGTAAGGGAGCGGGATCGATAGTTGACTTCTCAATCTAGACAAAATAGCGCTCAACGAATGCTTTTTATCTTCTGATGGTCACTTTTTAGTTCTCCGTGTTTGGGGAGCTCACCAGCCTACAATATTACAATATCGTACGAATGTCCAAAATGCTGGGGCGGATCACGGCGTGGATTTGTACCGAGCAACACACCTCAGTGTCCGTTCCTGGTCAAGGCCTGGTCAAGGCGCCCAAATATTGGTCAGAATAACCTCCTGGATGTTCTCCTGTTCTCCTGTTCTCCTGTTCTCCTGTTCTCCTGCTCACGCCACTTCCCTTCAACGTGATGCTGCCCCGCCTTGGGGTCACCAGGTATGCCGAAAACCCAGCATGGTTAATATTTAATTTAGCATACACAGGTAATTGGGTGATTCCAGGACAACTCACCAAGGTAGCCCCCAAATTGTTGCCACATCCCCTCCGATTTTGAAAAGGTGCGCTGGGTTATCTAATGCCCAGATTACGATTCTGAGATGGTTTCTGGTTTTGGTTTCTCGGCCAAAGGGGTCACAAGATGCGAATTAGGAACATTTGTAGATCACGGAGAAAGGTTACAGAAAATCATTATTATCTTTTTAGTGGTGGTAATTAGCTTACCAAACCCATACATCATTTGAAAGCAAATCTGCAAATTGCAATAAAAATGAGTGGTGTTATGAAGTGAACATGTTATTTGGCGACCTCGTGGCGTTTCATTGACCTCGTGACATTTAAAAAACCCTGTTTTATATTTTTCGTTTTTAGTTCATGAGTGCTAAACAATTTGGCGTATGGCGTATTGTTTTTTATAATGCCTAATCCGTAATGGGCCACGGAGGTCAAGTGTCAGGGCCTAATATGAGCTCCAGAAACTGGTATTTTAAGTGACTAGGAGCATGGCGATATGAATGTCATTCAAAATCTACTCAGCCATAGATCACGATGGTGATAGGTATTGTCACGTACGTCAGGGATCAGGAAATTCGCAAATCACAACTGAGAAAATCACAGGAAGCAAACCTCAGCAAATCACAACTATTTTTATTGCATTGGATAGGGTTTCCTCTTTCATGTGATGTATAAGTTTGGTTACACAATTCCGATCACCTGAAACTCGTGACCCTTGAGATCTAGAAATCTAAAAATCTCAGAATCGCAATCTGTGCCATCGATAACCACATGAACCCATTTTAGTCAAAATCGCAGGGGTGGTGCAAATGCCTTGGCGATTTGTCCTGGAATCGCCCAACTGCCCACTCGCCCTCACACAAATGGCGCGAGAAAAACGACAAAGGCTATTTGCCGCCATGGCTAATGGCACTGATCATACATCACACAGCTGTCACCGGACGGCAGCTCGCCCTCCAGAGGTCGATTTGCGCCGCCAGCGCGGCGCGAGCGGTGACCGCTGTCAGCGCGGTGTACCTGAGTTCTTCCGCAGCCGCCACCGCGGCCACCAGGCGGCAGCAGCGTCGGCCGCGTCCACGTGGCACCGGCATCGACCGGCCGCGCCGCTCCGCCATATTTGGGAGGCCCACCGTTTGACCTTGGTGGCCAGTGCCGTGTGGCGTCATGTTGCGACGGAAGCCGCGCGGCTCGGCTTCGGCTTGGCTTCGGCTTGGCTTCGGCTCGGCGCGAATTCCATCCCCGCTCATGTCATGGAAGCGACCGGGCGGCCGGGCGTTCGTGCACTCCGAACGGGTCCGCGGTCCGATGCGCGGCGTGCCTGCCGACATTCAGGCCGGCCGTCACGTCCGCACGCCTCTTCTCCGCAGTTTGCCGTACGGTGCAAACAGCCTCCGATTAGCAATTCATGGCTGGTCCTTCACGGAATTTCGTCCGCCTCAGCCGTCGCCCGATCACGCCACCTCTCGACGACGAGCCTGCCCACTCTCCCTCCCTATGTCCCATTTAGGCTTATGGCCTGCGGGAACCGTCAGCACGACCTTGAGCCGGATCCCAAGCGCGTGACTAAGCCCTCTTTCGGGCGTGCCTGGTCCCCCACGATGAGCCTCACCGCGCTGGTACAACAACGGGCGCCGCCGACACAGCCGGCGACCCAGAAACGGCTCGAGGTGCCGGAACAGCGCAATGGCGGGTCGGTCGGGTCGCCGGCAGTTAGACGCTCACACACGCAACCAGCAGTGGCCAGCAGTGTAACCTTCCAAAAACCCTGACTGGTGACCATGACCCTTTTGAGAAAGTGTGAGGGACAAAATGGCGAACAATGCCACTGAATGTGTGTGTGTGTGTGTGTGTGTGTGTGTGTGTGTGTGTTCGTGCGTGTCGGTGGGGGGGTTCGTGTGTGTGTGTTCGTGTCGTTCATGTGTGTGTTCAGAACCTCCACAGTTTCTTAACCATATTGTGGGTACACAAGCAGACGTGTGGGTTCACAAATTTGGTTTTATTGTGCACCCACAAAGAGATAAAGTTACTCATTGGTGGTGGGAGTCACGGACGGCTATGTCATACATGGTGATGGCAGTCACGGACGGTCATCTCATACATGGTGGTGGCAGTCACGGACGGCCATGTTATATGTGTACATGGTAGTGGCAGTCACGGACGGCTATGTCATACATGGTGGTGGCAATCACGGACGGCTATGTCATGGCCCCGGTGGGGTCGTCTGGTTGGGTCGGGAGCCCGGACCATCTGGTTTGGTACCCCTCTAATATTAAGTTGTCATTTTTTCTATTCAATTTGAAAATTGTATGATCCTGGCTCTACACTAGTTTGGTGAGAGATCCATCCAGCCTTGATGTTATCGTCATGGAAACTTCGTTGACCCGCATGAGATGGACAGAGCATGAAATCTGCACGGGCAAGGTGTGGCTTCGTACCTGCGTGCCTGTGGGTGCTCAGGCAACCACAATAATGTTCAAGCATCCAATCAATTGACTTAGAACCAGCACTAACCAGACATGAAAGAGCTCACAGTACTTATTTAGAAGGAGGGCATCTGAACCTCGGCTGTTATAGACAGTCACATGACTTCGATAGCCGAAAATGCAGCAAATGATCGTCGAAGGTTGGCAGAATGTAGTCGGTACATCGCTAAACAGGTGTCGCTAGGGCAGCAGAATGATAATGTAGTTGGCAAGGACAGGGCTCTGTTCTGTGTTGGAAGGTGATCCGGGATGTCCATAATAGCCACTGTACGTGGAGGGCATGTATCGTGAAATAAGGTGGAGGGGAGGCACACCGCTCCGGTAGATCTTCGGGAATCTAACGGAATGTCACCTTGACACAGGCCGGGTGTGCATAGCGTACCGTCGCCTCGCCAATTTTCAGACCGTGAGGATCCCTGAGGCAGCGGTCGGTGGATCTGGACGGACTGCCCGGACAGTCGGACACCGGACGGTCGGACACCGGGCAGTCGGACACCGGGCAGTCGGACACCGGACAGTCGGACACCGGACAGTCGGACACCGGACAGTCGGATACCGGGCAGTCGGACACCGGACAGTCGGATACCGGGCAGTTAGACACCGGACAGTCGGACACCGGACAGTCGGATACCGGGCAGTTGGACACCGGACAGTCGGACACCGGACAATCGGACACCAGACACAGGATACCGGACAGTCTGATAACGGACTGTCGGACACCGGACACCGGACATTCGGACACCGCACAGTCGGACACACGACAATCTGACACCGGACACCTGACAGTAGGACACCGGACAGGTGGACACTGGACATCTGACAGTCGGACACCGGACAGTCGGACACCGGACACCGGGAAGTCGGACACCTGACAGTCGGACACCGGACACCGGACAGTCGGACACTGGGCAGTTCGGACACCGGGCAGTCGGACACCGGACATCGGATACCGGACAGTCTGATAACGGACTGTCGGACACCGAACACCGGACATTCGGACATCGCACAGTCGGACACACGACAATCGGACACCGGACACCTGACAGTAGGACACCGTACACTGACACCTGGCGACACCGGCAGTCGGACACCGACGCAACACCGACAGGTGGACACCGGATACCTGACAGTCAGACACCGGACAGTCGGGCACTGGACAGTCGGACACCGAACAGTCGGGCACTGGACAGTCGGACACCGGATAGTCGGACACCGGACACCGGACAGGTGCCGACAGTCACAGCCGTCACAGATAGCCATGGCAGCGGTCACGGTCGCTCACGAGGCAGCGGTCACGAGACGACAACACGGCCGGCAGCACGGCGGCTGCTGAACGCCCAGAGACTCGGGCACGTGTGACAGTGTGACTCATGTGAGACAGAGCAGCTTCCTCACCAACTGCGAGGATTGAAGCACTGTTGAGATGTTAGCCTAACGAACAACTAAAGTTTCCATTGGGAGGCAAAAGCGGATCCTGATGATGCGGATTATTGGTCTTTGATGGAGGGGGAAAACGAGTGAGTGACTCCATAGTGACTCTTAAAACAAGGTATGAACTCTATATGACCATATATAACGAGCTGCAACGAACACCCATCGGACAACCGCAGATCCCGTCACGACGTGTCGAAGTGGTCGTGGACTCGTGGTATGTACATACATAGCAGAGCGCAGTGGCCACGGTATACTGAATGATGGCAGAGTAAGGCGATCGGGTGAGGTCAGGGTGTAATCATCGAGTGACCACGGTGGCATAACTCAGTGGCTAAGGGATACTGCCGGTGTGGTTAGTTGACAAACACGTAGTGACTGAGTGCCTGAGGGACAACAACGAACAGGCGTCAACCGCATTGGAGTGGTCACCGGGTGGTTACGGACTAATAGTGAAATGGCCACGGTACAATAACTAAGTACTTACGGGACAGTAACGAAGATACTGTTATACTAGAACGGAATGGTTACGGGAAACTTGTGGATTATTCATGCTTCAACACCGAAGTGGTTGCAAGGCAACAACGGAATGGTCACGGTACAGTGATGACCTTGCAAAGCAACAAACAGAATCCGGTCACGGGCGAACGCAGGTTAGTCACTGGACACTGGCGGGGTGGCTGCGGGGCGGACACATGTGGCCACAAGGGTGTCACGTGACAGTCACTGGACGGGGGGGCTGCGGGGCGGACACATGTGGCCACAAGGGTGTCACGTGACAGTCACTGGACGGGGGGGGGCTGCGGGGCGGACACATGTGGCCACAAGGGTGTCACGTGACAGTCACTGGACGGGGGGGGCTGCGGGGCGGACACATGTGGCCACAAGGGTATCACGTGACAGTCACTGGACGGGGGGGAGGGGCTGCGGGGCGGACACGCGTGGCCACAAGGGTGTCACGTGACAGTCACCAGACGCCGTGGCGATGCACGCGGTCACGAAGCCGCCCCCGTCAGCACAGGGTCCGCGTCAGCACAGGACGCCTAGGAGAAGGGCATACCGCTGCTGAGCAGCGTGGAGTGGTCCGATGCGAGCTGTGGCCGCGGATATATCTGGAGAGGTGTGATGAGTGGTGCGGCGGCGCGTCATAATGATGCAGCCGTGCGTGGCCGAGCGGAGGTCACGTGACCATGTGGAGGTCAGCGGCCGGAAACCGGGGCCGAGCAGAATCCAGTCCGTAGTTTTTGTAGGGGGCTGACCACGGTGATCACCCCCTTACCGAGGTGCACTCTCACGTGTCCCTGAACTGGCCTCGCTTTCTTCCACGAAGCGTGTGTCGTTGTGCTCAATGCTCGCGCCAACTGGGTTAAAGGGCAACGATCTGAGGCGATTGTGTTCCGTCTGAGCGGCGGATGCGAGCCGCCGCCGGCCGGCGGGCTGAAGCCGCCGTGTTCGCCGGGCGGTACAGAAGTTACACCGTGTAGCGGGGTGGGGGGCGGGGGGGGCGCTGCAGGTGACGACAGCACCGTCGGTCTGTGATCGTACGACGGGGCGGCGGCCATGAGCAGCGCACGGCAACAGCAGGCGGCGGACACTGCCGCGGAGCTTCGTCTGATGTCGGCAGACTGCCAGCTGGCCGCGCCGGCAGCCGGCTCAGGCGGATTGACCGAACTGGCACGGCTCGCGCTATTTCCAACCGAGCAGGCGAGTGCCGCCGGGTTGAAAGACCCGGGGTCACAGTTGAGCCCTGCTCGCTGTCGTAGCAGCACCCATGGACGTGACGTCCAATTTGGAAACGTCCGCATTGCGGCTGTACATACTCGTGTGCGATCCTCGCTGAAATGCGCAACGTGAGAGTGCGCTGGCTCCCATTGGTGCTTCCGGGTGAAGATATGAATTTCCACTGGACTTAGCTGTTCGCTTGCTTCCTTGCAAGCGATACATGCATTGGCATGTATGCACAACCAGAAGCTAATGGGCGAGGTAGCGAGTGGACCCCGTTTCCATGAACACTTTGAGAGCGACTTGAGGAGAATCACGTTGCTGGAAAAAGCCCCTGGAACTTCACACAACGCCACGACGACAAACGTGGCATACAGCTCAGAGGCGTGCCACAACAACGGAGAGGGGTGCCACAACAACAACGGAGAGGTGTGCCCCAACAGCGGAGGGGCGTGTCGCAACGGCGGCGACCGGCGAGCGTACTTGAGCAGTGAGCATATCAGTTCATCGATACACAGGCAGGCCACGGCGCCGCTGTGGGGAAGCCCGACACCGTATTGTGAGATATGTGCACCCACCCGTCACCTTCCAGGTGCAGACTGACAGAGCTAGCCAGGACAGGGGTAGATGCAGATGAGGGGGAGGGACACTGGGGCATGATACACCTCATAGTGGCACCCCTCTGATTGGGAAAGGTGCCCATTCGGGAAGGCTCGAGTCCACCTCCCCCTATGCTCTACGGATATTTCAGTGAAAGGCTGAGCGATTTCTCAGAGAAAAGGTATCCCTTCAGTATGCTAGAGTGCATCCCCCACTCAAAGAAAGTCTTCAACCGAAGGCGCCCCCCCAAGGACATTGTTCTACTCATGACAATTCCTGGGTACGCCCGGGAGCCAGGAAGCCACTATGTGCAAAGCTGCGCGACCGCGTGATTTGACGCCCTCGAGTACCGCCGCCGCACGCCGACATCAGGCACCATCGAGTGCCGCTGTCATCGAGAGTGCCCCACCGCCGCAAACATCGCACCCGATGGCGCTGCCGCGCCGACATCAGACCCCTGAGTGCCGTTGCGCGCCGACATCAGGCACCATCGAGTGCCGCTGTCATCGACACACCAGGCACCCTTAGTGCCGCCCCGCCGACATCAGACACCATAGAGTGCCGCTGTCATCGACACAAACCCCGGCCCCCCGGGGCCGCCGCCGACATCAGGCACCATCGAGTGCCGCTGTCATCGACACACACCAGGCACCCTTGAGTGCCGCCGCCGCCGCCGACATCAGACACCATAGAGTGCCGTCATCGCCGCTGACATCGGGCACCCCTGAGTGCCGCCACCGCCGCAAACATCGCACCCCAAGTGGCGCTGCCGCGCCGACATCAGGGACCCCTGAGTGCCGTTGCCGCACCGACATCAGGCACCATCGAGTGCCGCTGTCATCGACGGCACCATTGAGTGCCGCCGCCGACATCAGACACCCCAGAGTGCCGCTGCCGTCGACACCAGGCACCCTCGAGTGCCGCTGCCGCCGCCATCAGGCACCCTCAAGTGCCGCCGCCTTCGACGACATCAGGCACCCATGAGTGCCGCCATCGCCGCTGACATCAGGCACCCCTGAGTGCCGCCACCGCCGCAAACATCGCACCCGAGTGGCGCTGCCGCGCCGACATCAGGGACCCCTGAGTGCCGTTGCCGCGCCGACATCGGGCACCCTCGAGTGCCGCTGCCGCCGCCGCCATCAGGCACCCTCGAATGCCACCGCCGCGCCGACGTCAGGTACCCTTGCACGACGCCTCGTCCTTGGACAATGCTGGCTGCACATTGGTCAATTGAGTCAACGTGCGAGTGTAATTCACTGGGGTAATGACGACAACCTAATTTCCGTCCAGTGAAGGAGTCTCACAGGTTAATCTGTACAATAGATTATAGCTAAAGCACAATAGTTTGCTCTAGCCGCGCTTTGCAGATTCGGTCACCGGAATCTCCGAAGCCTAAGTCCACAATCTGGTGAAATCCGATCCAAAACGGCAATTTTATGCAAAAGTCGTACTTGTACCATTTCGAAAATAACCATTTCTGACCGAAATACATCTAGCAACTTTTGTCATGGCTTTGCATTCGAGAAGTATAATCAAGAGTTGGGGCAAGTGGTACGGGAACTGGCCGAAAGTTCAGGGCAAGAGCCATTTTAAAGTTAATTCCTATCATGTAACGCTCATATAAGGCCCGTGTTGAACGCGCCCGAAGTTGGGGGGTGGGGGGGGGGGGGGGGAGGGAAAGGGGTGGGGGTGCTTCCTGTGCCCACCCCTGGGTGGGGCTATCCAAACTGAGATTACTTAGCTTTGCGTGATCGAATTTCCGGCCATGGTAATAAAAATACTAGCTCACATGCGCCAATATGCTTAGCGATGCTCTTCATGGCCAAACGGATGAAGAAATGCGATTTCGACCCAGCGCGTCATTGGTCCAGTTATACCTGATGGGAGGATGCACGCAGGCCATGTGTCCCTGACAACTCGGCAACACATCGACCGGGCACCGCTTTCGCCACGCTATTTTTTTAAACTTGTTTGCGTTCCGAGGCTGTGCATATTAGAGGTCACTCGGGCCAGATTCGGCCCTGCTTCGGTGTGAGGATCGCAACCATACCTGAAAGTGTGCTATCTCGTCGACGTTTTCGCCCGCCAGTCCACCTGGTTCAGACGGCCTGCCAAGGTCGAGCGCTGTAGCTTTCGGAAAGCGTTGTGTGGTTTGTGCACTGATACCGGCGAACACGAAGCTCTATCGAGCCTCGTCATGATCAGGGGCGAAGTCCAAGCCAGTCTTCTGCCGTGCTGCTGTAGTGACAAGTCCAGATGACTAACAGGGCCCGGCCTGACCTGACCCAACCTGACTGTCAAGCTTTTGAAGACGTCATGACCGCAATGTTTGAATGTATTCACTTATACACAAATCGGGTGTGGAATATTTATCGCGCCGGCTCTCATCACAGCGTATCCCCAAAAGCATTTCCAATTTTTGTTTAAAAGCAGTATTTATGGCTGGACTTCCCAGCCCTGTATTTTGACTACGCTGTGCTTTCAACACTTGCCCTTGTTCACCCTGCCCTAGCGATCTTGATCGCACCTTACGCTGGGGTATGCATGAATTCATTTCACATGAGCGCTCCGACTCAATCCAGCCGGACCCGACCCAACCGGACCCGACCCAACCGGACTCGACCCAACCGGACCCGACCTAACAGATCCGACCCAACCGGACCCGACCCAACCGAACCCGACCCAACCGGACCCGACCCAACCGGACCCGACCCAACCGGACCCGACCCAACCGGACCCGACCCAACCGGACCCGACCTAACAGACCCGACCCAACCGGACCCGACCTAACAGACCCGACCCAACCGGACTCGACCCAACCGAACCCGACCCAACCGGACCCGACCCAACCGGACCCGACCCAACCGGACCCGACCCAACCGGACCCGACCCAACCGGACCCGACCCAACCGGACCCGACCTAACAGACCCGACCCAACCGGACCCGACCCAACCGGACCCGACCCAACCGGACCCGACCCAACCGGACCCGACCCAACCGGACCCGACCCAACCGGACCCGACCCAACCGGACCCGACCCAACCGGACCCGACCCAACCGGACCCGACCCAACCGGACCCAACCCAACCGGACCCAACCCAACCGGACCCAACCCAACCGGACCCGACCTAACAGACCCAACCCAACCGGACTCGACCTCAACCGGACCCGACCCAACCGGACCCGACCCAACCGAACCCGACCCAACCGGACCCGACCCAACCGGACCCGACCCAACCGAACCCGACCCATCCGAACCGGATCCAACCGGACCCCACCAAACCGTCACTCATCGGGAACCTCGATAACGTTTTTTTGCATCTTTTCCAGTCGTGCCAGCTCTTCCACCTCATCTGCATTTAAATGAAAAGCGGAAAAATGGTGCAATCGTGCTGTACATGGGGTGTACCAATTGCTTCCGTGCCACCGAAGCGAATCTGGAAACCAGCTATCGTTCCATCTTCGGCTTCTAAAATATTAATATAAATATAATTTCAGCCTTGGCTAATATACTTACGTATTCTTACTTAAAACTTTTAGTTGATAGGGCTAAAATACTTAAATATGCGTTGTATATTTTTAATATATGCCTTAAATATGCTTTAGATATGCCGCCCGATGAGGTTTGGGTCTGAACGGAGAAACTGATATTGACGGAAAATGGACAGCGGAACAGAGAATCTTATACCAAAATGGTTCTATGATGCCTCCGACCGAGCGCCGGTCAGTAGAAAAAAATGCTCTGGTTGAAAACAAAATATGGAGTGAGGAGTTCGAATGCGGAGCTCGAGGAGATGGGCAGAGGGAAGGTATCTGTGGATGACGGCTCTGATCTGACTGGTGATAAAATGCAGTTGTTCTGAGAATCGGTTGTTGAGATCAGGTGCATTCGGTAAAGCGAGGGCGAGCATCGGCTGTACATATAGCGGGGGGACGTCGGCTGCATGTCGGCACGGGCGGACATTCCACTCCCCAGCCGACAGCGGACCGCTAGCGTCCCGACATCGGCCCCACGTCGGCTACATGTCTGCTGGGTGTCGACTGCACGTCGGTATACGCGGACACTCCATTCCCTATTCTGGACCATCCCATAGCATATGCCAATTATCTTTCTCTTCACACTATTGTTTTCCAACGCCTTCGTCCTATAGTCTGGAAAAAACCAGAACTGGGGAACAAAATATGGTAATCGGAATTCCGAATCAGGCTCTCCTCACACTGTTTATTCTGAAGTATTCACATTCTTTGCTCCAATAAATTATTATGTGACTGCATTTTCCACATCTATGCAGCTTGCTATGCATTTTGCACTACACATTCAGCAGGGAGGCTGTTTTCGAACACCAGGCAGACGATGTTTCTTATCAGTGCCTTCAGCGATGCCGCTCGGTGAATATATCGTCAATGAAGTTGCTGCAGCTCTTCACCTATGCTGAAGACGGCTGGTTATAGCAAAACGAAAGGCTGGTGACCTCATCTGACATTGACTGGCTGGGGAGGGTTGGCGTTGCAATTGGCTGCCACGGGGCCAAATCCCAGCCTTCCAGGCTCCCCCTTTCTTGAGCAATGCTTAGCCAATGGGAAATGCGACTTGACTGGGGAGGGGGAGGGGATGCGGTGATAACTGTGAGTGGTGGCACGACCCGGCAGCTAGCATGTAGCATGTTATAGGAGGCCCTGCATGGCTGATATATACTTAATCATGGTCTTCAACAGTGTTTTCAACACTTCCCTTCGTTCGCCCAGCACCATGGGGCGCCTTTTCCGCTTTTTAAAGCTATAGATGGCATCACCAGGAGAGTGACACAGCTGGGAAGTGGAAGGACGAGCGGCATTTTCTCCGATAACTAACTGCCCCAATAGATCCAAATTGTCTAATGATTGAGATCATGAAAAGTGTGCGAGGTGTGATCGCCTGCCCGTACAGTTTAGCACACCAATCGGCCACTTACTTTATTCCACTTTCCGTGTTTTTCTGCTCCGGTAACATGCCTCATGTACGGAACTGCCCCGAGTTAGGTTCAGCGTTAGGTTCAGTTTTGCAGCAGCCTACGTCAGCTCGACCGAACGTGAGCGGAAGAGAGAGAGAGAGAGAGAGAGAGAGAGAGAGAGAGAGAGAGAGAGAGAGAGAGAGAGAGAGAGAGAGAGAGAGAGAGAGAGAGAGAGAGAGAGAGAGAGAGAGAGAGAGAGAGAGAGAGAGAGAGAGAGAGAGAGAGAGAGAGAGAGAGAGAGAGAGAGAGAGAGAGAGAGAGAGAGAGAGAGAGAGAGAGAGAGAGATAGAGAGAGAGAGAGGGAGAGCTGACAGTCTTAGCGTGCCCACACCCGCCGGCTCTATAGCGGAACCGGCTCGGTGAGCCCAACAACATGCACGTGGCGACTGCCATACCGGACAAACTGCTCAGCAAACAACCTTGCCAGACCGGCATCACAATGTGGCCTTTCATTGTCTTCTGAAAAAGCGTCGCGCTTGTCAGCTCATACGCCCACCACAGGAGGATTCATCTCACTTGGCATCGGGTTTATGCACCCCTCAACAGCGTGCGTTGCTTTATACGGCGGGCCATTGGCCACATACGGTCAGCTCCATTGCAAACGCTTTGCAGCATCCGCAACCGTAAAATGCATCATGCATCCCAAATATCTTGTTCTGCAGAGTAGCGAGGCGGGCGGTCGGCCGCACCCCCTGGGGGCCGGACGTGGGCAGTGCAAAGAGCTCATGCGCTCGTGCATCAGTGATCTGACAGGGAGTCATGAACAGAGGCGCAGCCAAGGGGGGGGGGAGCGCAGGCTCGCCCCATAGCAACCAAAGATATACTGGATGAAATGGGTAATTTTGAGATTGTCACCACAGAAAACCCTAAATATTCAGAGCGCTTTGCGGGCCGAAAGCTTTATATATTTCTTCACATTTGTTTTTTGGTTTAGACCCCATTAGGAAAATCCTGGCTGCGCCACTGGTCTACTGGTCATGACCGGCGGGGCGCCCGCTTCTGCGTCGCAGACGATCCGCTCATCTGTTCGGCATGCAATCATCTGATCCGGCCAGTGTTTGGGAGCGCGAGGCATGCTTGTGCAGAGCACGCTGGCGGACGGCTGGCGTGGTGAGATTTCGGCGGAGTGTTTGACATGTGTGTGTGCTTCAGAGGCGCAAGTGTGGCCGTACTGCGCGGTGATTTGGACACGCGAGTCCGTATCACTGTTATTTAGACCAGTAGATTTGTCATCATTACAAACGTAGCCCCAAAAAGATAACATGCATGCACGGCGGTTATGAACACCGCGACACGTGTCAATGCAATATGGGGTGAGCGTTGAAGCAGATAAAATTAGATTGTCATTCCTCACTTCGCCGGATTGGAAGCTGGGCGATGCGCTTCTTGTTTGACCTGGAATTCGATCGCACTGCGAGTCCACGCGCTTCGTCTGGCCGGTGTTAATCCCCGTGTGACTGGTCGGCTGGCGATGTTAGTTTCGACAGCGGATGTGTTTTGAACACTCGTCTAATTCGAAAATCGTGCATCGGAGTGAACAATAAGAACGACTGTCGTCTTTATCTCGACGAGTAGATTCCAATGCACATGCTATTTTCAATGTTAGGCTAATTATTAACCCTCCCCACTATTCCGGTCGGACTCTCGCACCCCGTCTCGGGAGGGGGGTGATTACATACTCCCTCTAATCTCCAAGTTAAGGGTCGCACGAAAACGAAAAAGAGGTGTCATCGGAAAATGCTCGGCGAGTAGGGTAGAGTAGAAATCCCCCCCCAACACAAAATCATCCCTTCTAAGAGTGACGTCACTAGGGAGTTGATGTGGTCACGATTGATGTCATGTTCTTGGCTCTGGGGAGTTTATTTTGGAGAAGATAAAACTTATTTGAAATCGGAAATGGAAGGCGAAGTGGACCATGATCCCAAAATGTTCCCAAACCCAAAAATAAACACATTTTTTTTAATGTTTGAGTTTTCGATAAATATATATAATTGATAAAACACACCAAGAAATGTTGCTTTAAGTAAGCCTAGTCTTATACAAATTGCTTATCTTAGCCAAAATCTTCGATTTTATCCATAATAAGCAAATATGCAAAACAAGTATGTCATGATAAACGCAACAATTGAAAAATTCCTCTGGTGCGTTTTGTTCCGTCTCTAAAGGTAAGAAAACGCTGAACGTTTCATTAAAACGAACGAAGAACTAGCTAGTTTTCCTGAAAGACTGTATTGCTGAACAAGTTCTCCCACGCTCGGCTCCCAACTGGGGAGCATCCGTTTACTACAGGCGAAGTACAGGCCAATCCAAAAAGCGTAGTTTACAAAATACCGTGCGGAGCTTGCAACAAGACATATATCGGAGAAACCGGCAGTGGATGCGTTCTTTTCTGGAACTGTGTTATCGGAGGTGCAATTCGAATTTGTCACGTATTATGATTGATGATTTATTAGGTTATTACTGACTGGAAAATCTTGATTTTATTGTCAACTGTCGCTCCCCCCGCACCCTGAGCGAACTTCTCTCTTGTCTTTTCCAGACTCCCAGCTCCACCTCCCTGTTTTTTCGCCACCTGCAGCTTGTATGATCGGAACTCAGACTCTTTCCCCTCCCGCAGTTCCTTCGCCCGGGCTAGGACCATGGACCGGCTGACTGCCGGCAGAGTCTGCAGCTTCTTCAGCCGGTAGTCCACCGTTCCGCACTGCCTCTCCATCGCTAGATTGTTCACCGGGGTGTCGTCAATGTTCGCTGCCTGCTCGAACACGGGAACTCAGCAGGAATTCCTCTGCCAGGCCGTAGTCCCTCCTTTGCCGGGCCAGCACGGTCTGCAGCTCCGGCAGGCAGATGTTGAGGAGATCGACGGCGTCATCCATATTCTCCGCGGCCGCCTCCCTGATGGCACCGACCACAGACTCACCATAGCTGGCCACCACTCCGCCAAACATCTCCTCACTGACAGACTCGAACTGGGGGTTCTCCAGGGCGAAGAACCTGTCGTCTGCCACCTTGCCCAGGTCGGGTGGAGCTGGGTGTAGAACGTCTTGAGACTCGAGTGGGTCGACTGGCTGTCGATTGTCATGCAGTAAAAGGGCTCGATGACATGGACGCCCACCGCGGCGAACACAGCAAACACCACCCTGAGGTAGGGAAGCTCCTGGCAGTTCTCTCACCAGGCAGGCGAGTCGGTTGCTGATGTGTGGGTTCTGGGGAGAGGAACATCTCGATGTGCGGCAGGTTGAAGAGGGTACGCCGGCCGCCCGGGACAAGCAGCCGAAACGCTGATCCTTGTAGCGAAGAGGACCCAGTTCCACCTGCTTCTGCTCCAGGAAGTTCCTGTAGAGCTGATTGCAGTTCCAGGCCTTGTGGGAGTACTCCGGCGCAATCAGCTTCAGCACCATGTCGAGTGCCTGGCCGGCCAGGCTCCTGTGCTTGCTGTCAAGCTCCATTCCCACCATGAATTTGCTCAGCACCTGATCCACCTTCATGTCAGCCTCCAATTGCAGCCACTTTCTTGTTGAGGGCGTTGGAGAACCCGAGCGTGGTGTGGGAGCCGCAGAAAATCTGGCCGGCCTGCTTGTCGAGGTCGTACATCTCGGCCAGCACGGCCGCGAACCCCTTATTGTGTACCGTGCTGTCAGTCATGTGCACGTCAATGAGACTGTACACCTCCTTAGCGGTCTTCCCTTGGACAGCCGCCAGAATCTCCATACCGCAGTCGATCTGCAGCGCGATTTCGTCGGTGGACTCCCCAGCGATCCCCATTTGAGCGGGATCGGAGAAACCGGCAGTGGATGCGTTCTTTTCTGGAACTGTGTTATCGGAGGTGCAATTCGAATTTGTCACGTATTATGATTGATGATTTATTAGGTTATTACTGACTGGAAAATCTTGATTTTATTGTGATTGTACCCTGATGAAGGCAATAGCCGAAACGTTGGAAATATACCAAAAAGTTACTAATTTAAGTATCAATTGACGTCTCATTTTCATCGATCATCCAACCCAGAAGATAATGAGGTGAATTTAGGCCAATTGCAGAGAGAGAGAGAGAGAGAGAGAGTATATTTTTGAACATTACTTGTGGTGCAAGCAGTTAAATGGGCATAGGAAAGTCGATTTTGTGTGATGTACTCCATAGACGTCACTGTTAAGCTATACAATCATTGGGGCATGCGCAGTGGCGTACTGAAGGGAGGGGCATTGGAACAGTCCCCCTCCCCGTGAGAGGTTGTGGGCCCCCAATAAGTCGCGCCAGGACCCCATGAAATCACGTTAAAGCCTTAAAAGGTCGGGCAGGGCCACTGGAAATCACGCTGGGGGCCAAAATCTTTATCCGGGGCTCAAGAAAATGACGCTGGTCCCGAAATATATATATATATATATATATATATATATATATATATATATATATATATATATATATATATATATATATATATATATATATATGGATAACTGCGCCGACCTGTTTCACCCCGTAAGCAGACTTTGCAGTAGAACACGACACTCGAAGGATTCAGTGGTAAGATGACGCAATTGACGGTATTTAAGAAGCGAACGAGCACCCTGGCACCGTCGACTGTGCTCATTCATGTTATAAATAACGTCCATTACAACATGGTAACTAGGTACCCTTGGACAACCGGAATGGCCCCACGCTGGTGCCGATTGTCGGCCTTCCCCGAGGCCTCCTTGCGCTGATGGATCTGGGTGAGATGAGAATGCCTACTGTATACTGTAGCGCCTTGCCTTCCACCTGAATTTGGGCAGATATTTGCAAATAATCTACCCTTGGCCATGACCTCATGCATGATCTACACAGTCTTGGAGCATGCCTAGTGTCTGACGTTAAATATAAAATTGAAGCACTAGCAAAATAAATGGAAAAATACCGGCTTACGCAACGCTTAGCGTTCTTAGGAATCGTGATTTTCGTGCCTAGAGTTAGCTCACATGTGCAACTGCTTAAGGCTGATGTCATACTTAATACCCGGAAAGCTTCATATCTCTAGATATAGTCGCCTCAACGCGATAAGCTTCGTAACACAAGGTGGCAGGGTCAAGCTGTGCATGGTCGCTCATTCCAGAATGTTTCGGCCCTTTTAGTAACACTGCGCAGAAGCCGCTCATTTGTGCCAAAAAAAATCGCCCCGAATACCAAGAGGCCTTGAAATCAACCACTTACAATGATTAAGCTGGGAATTCTTTCACGGTGCTTGAGAATGCTATGCGGCGAGGAATCCTGCGTCGCCTGTGGTAGCACATTCAGTGCATAAGCAGAGATGCATGCGCAGTCCACTGCTGCCGTGTGCCGCCAAATGTCTGCTGCTACCGACAGCGTCCAGTCCGACCGGCGCCCTGCATTGCACCCCGCCTGGAAAACTGCACCTACTTTACAACATACGATGAACGAAAGCATCCACCAGTGATTATATGTTCGCTATTTGGTCGTGCATATCGGTACAATTGGCATACTTTTTACTTGCAATCTGATTTAATGCAAATCCCCTTCACTCTTTGCAAATTGGACAACAACGTTTTTCTTTTCTGAAATAGGGAACACGACAAAAAGATTGACAAACAGATTTCAACGAAACCAAATCGGCTAGGTATCCTTTATATGAACAAACAGGTGACCAGAAAAATCCGAGATGAATCGATAGGTTGAGGTTTTGTCACTGATAGCCATTTTTGGGAAATACGTGGCAACACGTGTGATTTTACCACGTCACGTGTCTTCCACATCTATTTCATGTCTACTTGAATGCTACTTTAGGTTAACGGCATAGGTGATTTACCCGAATTTTTCTTCTATGAAATTAATCTAAGGGTGTACTTGTTTGGCGCTGGAAAAGAAGAACGTAGTTTGGTTCCAATTTATATGGACGAAATGCACTTGGAAAGTGACCACAGTTCTTGCCTTCATTTAGCATGTGACTTGGAGGTCGAATTTCAGGTTGTGAAGATAGGGTAGGCTGGGCGATGGGGAGCCATTCTGCATTGGCATCATGCTTGTATCCCAATTAGGGAAAGTTACAGTGGCACAATGCTTGTTAACTTGAATTGGGTAACCTCCGCCGGTCAAACGTCTCGGTGTGACGAAAAACGTAGCTGCAATTGTTCTACTAGGTGGATATGGCACATTTTGTAAGTATTTCAGCGGAAATTCAGGATTTTACCTGAAGGCAAAATGAAAACCATGTTGTAGCATATTTTTCCGACAAAGCGGACCTAGAGCCTGGTAGTACGGGTTACACGTGAAATGTTATATTGTACTTGTGGTCATCCCAGAGCATGTATATAAGTGCAAGCCACATTCCTCTAGCGCCGTTGGGCTGCAATTTATATCTTACGAAACGCATTTTGAAAAAGACCTCATGAATTACTTTAACATGACCTGTGACGTTCAGATATCGAACTTCAAGTTGTGATGATGGGGCATCCCTTCGGTAGTATTGCTACATTGGCTCCGTGTTCGTAGCCCAATTAGTAAAAACGTTACAGGGGCAAACATTTCGTAGCTAAACCCTTGGTAACATCTGGAGGTTTCCAAAAGTTTTCAGCGACAACTGAAAATTACCAAGTAATTTTCACGGCAGACTTGCGCCGCTCCGCTCAGTAATTAATGAAAGAACAGATAAGGATAAACGTCCTAGTGCATACTGAGGACATCCAGTGGTATCTTTTGATTCCAAATCGAGTGTGCTTTCAATTGATGTGCAATTTTTACGCGCTACATGCCTATGACGATTTTACAAGGGCACAATAAACAATTCCGAAACAGCCATAATCTTAGTGCACGTTGTATTCAGCTTGCGCCGTTTTACCACGATTCATATGTGACGAAATGCGCTCTGGAAATAATCATGTTGATGATCTTAGCTTGACCGGTGACCATGGGAGGACAATGCTAAAGTTGTGATGATGAACACCCCTTTGATATTATTTCTGCATTGGTCTCGTGTCTGTAGCCTAACTCGGGAAAAGATACCGAGGGCACAATATTTTTAATTTGATATTTGGTGACCACTGAAGGTCAGACACTGCATTGTGACAAAAACGTGGCTAGGGTTTGTGTAAGCAGATATAGGATAAGAATTTCACCGGAATTCGATTTGTCGGACCTGTAGGCACGATAATGGCCATAAGGTTTTTTCACGCTTTTTTGTGGTGAAAAAGTTATGATCTCAGGCCAGAGAGTACGAATCAGACTAAGAATGACATGTTGTGACGCTTGCCCGTCCCAGCGCATGCTTTTTGAAAAAGTTGCATTCCCCTAGCACCGTTTGGCTGCAATTCATATAGGCGAAATATCATCTGAAAATAATCTGACATTTTACCTTAATGGAATCTGTGGCCTTAATATATCAAAATTCGGGTTGTGACCTATGGTAGGTAGGTAAGTATGGTAAGACCTATGGTAGGTAGCCTATGAGGAGTACTTCTGCATTCGTCCCGTGCTCTAGCCCAATTATGAGAAATTGACCATTTGTGACCTCTGGAGGTCAAATGCTTCGGTGAGACGAAGAACGCGAGTAGGTTTCTTCTGTTTAGGAGGGTGATGTAGAATATCTTGGGTAAGCTGAAATCCAATCGGATAGGGCGTCAATGCGTATTTATATTCAGATGACAATGCGTTGTTATTGTTCTGAACGTTCTCTGTGGGCGGGGAGGGGGGGGGGGGGACTGAAAAAGATCCACGCCTCCAGTCGAACGAGGGTTCAGAAAATTCGCTCCTCGGAAAGACTGTGTGTGTTTCCCCATCGTCAGCGCTGGCACGTGCCACTGGCACTTGCCACTGGCACTTGCCACTGGCACTTGCCACTGGCACTTGCCACTGGCACTTGCCACTGGCACTTGCCACTGGCACTTGCCACTGGCACTTGCCACTGGCACTTGCCACTGGCACTTGCCACTGGCACTTGCCACTGGCACGAGACATTGGCAAGTGACAGGCGCAGCGGCTACATTGCCATTGAGTTGACACTCAGCAAGCACTACCTGCTCGTCAAAGCAACACCGCAAGATATCCAGCCACCGCAGCACATCACACTTACAGACACCGGTGCGTCATGCCAAACATACCACGCGCTGCTGTTGAAATATGCGCGTCGATGTATGCCGGGAAGCTTCGTCAGCCTACCACTGAATTATCCAAATCTAGCCGACGTCTGAGTGCACCGGCAACATCAAGGTTACAGATGGTGCACGCGCAACGCAGATAGCTTCCCTGGAGCGTGGCCGGCCGCCATTGGCCGTGTGATGCTGAGGTGCAGCCATAACATGCCATTGGTCAGAACACACTGCGCGAATACAACCGTTCAGAATAATATTTACCTTCAGAAAAGGTCAGACGGTTCCCGTGCCTTAAATGTGAGCGCTAACCTTCAGTGGAGGAGACATGAGTGATTTGCTCGGAATTGCTTGTGTTGCTTGAGGTTTTATGACGGGGGAAGAGGATGAAGCGGACTTCTATTGCAAAATCTGCGTGGACAGTATTATTATTGATCTTGCAACTCTCATTGACAAATCGCCTTGTGCACAGGAGCGTTTATTTCTGAACGTTATTGGGGGCACAATGCATGAAGGCAATGGGCGGACAGAAATGGACTTGGGGACACACTCCAATGGAGTCCCATATACAAAGTCGAAATTATTGCGGGGGAAAAACCAACATCAAGGAGGCTCTTGTCCCCTAAAAGGTATATAAAACAACACCTATGCTCGCACCTACTGTATAAAGTAGCTTCCATGAGTAAGTTTTTGTCAGGTGTCAGGTATATGACACTGCTCCTCCCAAAATATGTTTCGTAAACCTTTTCCGTGGCGATGGGTGCGGGTATCTGGATTCACTGGGTGTAACGGTGCACGCGAAAATATGTACCCTGGTTTATATTTCAGACCAGGCTGCAGCGAGGCAGACCACCTAGCCGCCGCCCTATGGCAGGTCACATCTGATGTCAGATGGCAGCTCATATGGAATGTGACACCATTCGCAGCGATGACGTCGTTGTCATGTGCGTCGTCGTGCGCCTGTCACACGTGGGCTGGAAGTCAGGTCGTGCGAGTCCACGTGCACACGTGTGGCGCGCTGCGCAGCAGGCAGATCAGGCTCAGGACGCCTTTAGCTGCGCAGATGGTGCGTGTGATAGGCGAGAGATATGCGCTGCAGCTACCCGAGCGTGCACTGGCGAGAGATATGCGCTGCAGTTCCCCGAGCATGCAGAGCGTGCCTCTAGATCATTCGCGATGAACAGGGGAGGGGCGTAATGCAGCTGGGCTGAGAGGGACATTCCTCGGCATAGGTGGGCTCCGTCTCTGGCACTGGTTGACCGACGGGACCGACAAAGGACCAACTGTCAGGACAGACAGGGAACAGAAAGACAGACAGGACCGACAGAGGATCGATGGACAGGACCGACGGACAAGACCGACGGACAAAACCGACATACAAGACCGACATACAAGACCGACATACAAGACCGACATACAAGACCGACATACCAACAGACATGCCTGACCAGAAACCGACAGACAGGACCGACAGTCAGGACCGACAGAGGAACCGACGGACAGAACGGGTCAAAGACTGACACACAGGACCGACAATGAACCGACAGACAGGGCCGACGAGGGACCGACAAGCAAAACTGACCATGGACCGATAGGTGGAACGGATCAGGAACCGACAAACATGATGGGTCAACAACCGATAGACAGATCAGGGACCGACAAACAGGATTGGTCAGGGACCGACAGACAGGCCCGGATTCGACAAACAGGCGGATCAGGGATCGACCGACAGAGCTGGTCAGGGCCGACACTTGAAGCCAGCCGGGTGCCGTCACACATAACCGATCAGGTACCGGGGTCGGGCGTACAACGCCCATCTGGGAAGGGCAACTTCAAATCAGTCTTCCAGGGTGCCCAGCCCGAAGCAGGCCCCTCATTGGGCGCATCCATGTTGGTTCCGACGCCTAGACCGGGCGCAAGCTCGGCATTTGGCAGAAACTACTTGGGAAAATCGTCCTCCCTTATTTGGGTCTAATAACCGGCACAAGATCGCGTGATCTCGTGATACCGCATAGCCTATCCCTGCTACGCCATCACATCTTAAAATATTACCACCTTAAGTTGATGTTAGGACACTTCCAAGCCGATTCCAACTTCCATAAGATACTTTCTGAAATTTTTTCTTGTGGAGAATGCGGAGTGCAGCACCTCTATTTGTTGCTTGGAAAATGTGTGAATACTGCATCTTAGCAAGCTTGATAGAATGTCCTCCTCATACCTTTCACAAGAAATCACGTATGCTTGCAATTAATGCAAAATCACGACGGAAGGAAATAGGAAAATGCAATCTGCCATCAATCCATCCTAAGCAGATTACGATTGAAAGGATCAGAATGTAAAGACGAAACGCCGAGGAAGGTTGTGCGCTCTGATGCGCATATGTTATGGCATTTGGTAGGCGATTCATTGATCTACATTCAACGACATGCGAAATAATTCCGGTTCTAAATCCTTCCGTGGCAATTCAGTGATGCACAAGGCGATGCACGAGATTTGTATTCGGTACTGATGTTCCGCTTTCCAACAGCATCAAGCAACACCTTGCTATTGCTTTTGTCGATGGTAATATTTAACCAGTTCTGAGTTTCTGTTTTTCATGTATACCTTGCTCGTCCTTTCCATTGTCCCCATTAGCGTTTGCAGAGTGCATGTGTGGCAGTATCAATGCATCACAAGAGCAGGGGCGGTGCCACCTATTCTTCAAGGGGGAAGCGGAGGGTAGGTGAAGGGGCGAGTGATTCTCCATGAGAGCCTCCTCAGTACTTCGAGACCTCCTCAAGCTCGCGTGACCCCTTTGTATTTTGTCTCTTGGAGCTCATCATGGGCCTTCTGTCGAAGCTCTCCCGATCTGGGGCCTTGAAGTAGGGCGCGGGCCTCATGCTGGGCTTCGCAGGCTCTTCGTAAGCTCCATGGACCTAGTCACTATTAATAGGCTTGCTGGTATGCTGGGCTCTGGGGCGTTTTCTGAGCTATAGAGACCTCCTATCAATACTAATGGACCTCCGGATAACATCGCAGGGGCTCCTATGGGTGCTGCAGTCTTCTCGTGACCGTTCGTTGGGGGTCTTCTGTGAATACTAATGAGCCTCCTGGCCTGGACCTTCGTCTAATATCATACGTTCCCCTGTCGGTAGTTAGGGTCCTTTCATGAGCTCTAGGGCCTCCTGATATAGCTTGTGAACTTCCTGGCCTGGGATCTTCGGACAACATGCTGGAGCTTCCTGTCAGGTGTTGTGGTCTTTCCGTGAGGGCTGAGGGGCATCCTGCGAAGACTAATGAGCTCCTATCAACGCGAATGTGCCTTAGCCTGTGGCCTCCAGACAACATGATGGGCTTCCTTTTGTGCTTCGGGCCTCGCAAGGTTTCCCAGGAAGGAAGAGGGGCGGAAATGTATGCTTGTCCCCCCGCTTCACGGCAGGGGCCCTGTACCAAAGAGGCACAAGCCGAAGTTCGAGAACCAAAGCTCACGAATTAGATATGAAGGTGCACCTCTGAGTAAAGGCAGAGCTTTGCCAAAACCACGGAGGCCAAGCAGTTAAGCTGTCAGTTAAAGCTTGATTTGATCCAATTCGTGGGTGTGATGACCATCTCGATTATCTAGTGGGCGATAGTACTCATGCAGAGATTACACCCAAGGAGATACACGTTACCCTATTTATTGGGGCTGGTACATATCGAGAAAAACAGGCTCGCTGTGTCTAACCAGTATGTTTGTCACTGAAGTCAGTGACAAACATACTGGTTAGTGGCAGAGTTAATTAAAGACTGGATTGGACAGCTTCCCAAGCAGATGGTCCCACCCATTCTCTGCATGCTCATTGCAAACAAACGGAAAAGCAGATTTGCTATGTGTTGCTCCAAACCTGCTGTGAATCATTAATTTTTAGAGGCAGCGCTGCTTGTAGAAGCCAATGTAGATATTTTGTCATTCAGCCATGACATTTTTTGTCGCTGTTGGCCACTACAGCACAAAACAGACATGCAGATGCTCAAGCCACTGAAGCTGATTCACCTGATTGTGTTATTTGGACTCAGTGTATCTACATGCCTTGCTCAGGACAGGTTTTTGTTGATTCATTCCGCCGCTAATGCCTATCGTACCTTGCTAAGAACATATTCTTGTTAATGCATTTCTCGACCGTTAATTAAATGGACACACAGACCCGTTATAGATGACTATACATGCATAGAGATAGTTCGTACCTTATTTATGCATCTGTAAAATAGAGAGGGATCATGAAGCAGTGACTTGCAGTTATGTGGGATAATTGCTATAAGAGTGCAGGCCTGTGCTCGGTTTCAGTACTCGGTTCATATTTGTAAGCCATGCACACGAGCTACCTAACTGATCCTCCGTACCTCGTGCAGGCTTGTGGCGGACGTGTTTTTTGGCGCCGCTCGGCCAAAGTGTGTTCGTGGAATACTGGCGTGACGTCAGTAGCGACATGAGAAGCGATTATGGAACTCCTGGACCCCGCTGCCGGTACACGAGCCTGCAGCTCAATGGCACCAAAATCAGACCAGGGCGACAAAAATGCGGTCTCGGTGCGGGTTTCATCGGTTTGACGTCAGACCCTGCCTTGCCATTGTCTGCGGTGTTTTTTTTTCACCGGTCGGTATGTCACGCGATGTCAGTTTCGGCGGAGGTGGCCAGCGATAGCCAAGGAAACTGGCCTTGGTTCGGGTGCCTCCGGAAGCTGCAGTTGTCCAGGGGATTCGTCGCCGCCGCGAGCTCAGCCCCCACGCTGACGGTCGGCAGGCTGACGGTGGTAGCACAAAGGCGCACTGTGCTAAGGCACAAAGGCGCACCGGCTTCGTCCCCGCAGCGTGTGGCCAGGTGTCGTCGATGGCTCCCACTGCCAGCCCGCGATGGCTCGCAGTCCGAGACACACAGTTAGGCCAGCCCAGCCTGCATGGACCGGCTGACGCTTCTGAACTCGGGTGTCTGAGCGATGTTCCGCGTGGTGTTTTTTTCCGTGTACAGGTACTCATGTAAACATGCATACACCATACCTCCAGATACACAGCTGTACAAGCAGACAACTATGCGAAGGTAAATATGCATGCCTATATGAATAAGAATACATGCACATATTGAATAGATGATTGTACACGTGTGTACGCATGCGTCGACACTGCTGTTATGACATGCATTCTATTGCATGCTTGTGCTACATGTTCGGCAAGTTATTTAGAGATATATATATATATATATATATATATATATATATATATATATATATATATATATATATATATATATATATATATATATTCATCAGCACCCATTCAGGTAAGTTCTCTATGAGTATGATGTAAAATGTGCCACAATTGTCCACACGAGACACACGTCTCCTGATGGCAGACCTAGTGGCGCTCGACAGACATATCTATGATTTATGACAGACATAGATCACACCTGCTGCATTAAAAATATCAAGCCATCTAAACGGGTGCAAAGACCAGCACAGCAGTGTCAGATGACGCATCAAAGTCATCTGCACTTTTATGCCGACGATCCGTTGTCTAGAAAAAAAACAAACATTATCTGTCCTTTGAACAACATAAACTATTCGGGGAGGGAATATTATAAGTCTTTGTAGACACAAAAACTGCTTCATCATTTCTGGGTTCACCATTATGGTCCCAATCATCACAGGTGTCGATTTAGTACATTTTTTGGGCCGTACCCTTCCCCATTGTGTGCTTAGGCTCTACAATGATTGCTATTTTTAACCTGGGACACCATCGGCACCACCCCAATCGATTTCGGCACCTCCATTTCTTCCATGGAATGGGTCCCTCAGTTATTTTAATAAATTTACGTCCCTGTACATCATAGGAAGACACTGCAGAAACACTGCATGTGGTTTATAACCCCGGTAGACAAGCCATACAAGGATGCACAAATTAACACCCCGATGTCATGCAGGTTGGTCGAAATCCTATCTGATGTGCAGCCCTGAACAAAAGAGTTCTGCGAAGTACGTGACAATTTCAAAAAGGCATGATTTCGAACAAAGGAACCTTGCAACCTCCTCAATGTCAACATGGAAGTTCGTGCTGTTAATCTGTTATCATTGAGTCGTCAAGTCATTCTGATGTGGTCCTGATGGAAATGATCAGGAGAGCGAAGGATTTAAGCATGCATGAGTTCTTCCTGTCAACATTCGAATGTCGACGCACGTTGTCTTTGCTGCCAAGTTGAGCATAATCATATTGTCCAAGACGGGTATGAAAATACCACATGAGTTAAAAAGTGGGGGAACCAATCTGTCATGCGATATGATGCCAGGTACTGAGTGCAGCATAAGTAACCAGGGGCGGATCAAAAGCGCATACACTTTACTCTAGAGGGGCACCAGATTTAACTCTAGCTTGGCGACATCTATTACTCTGGGCGATATAGTGAGGACGTGGCTGCTCTTGTATTAGAGTTCAACGAAGGATATGAAAGAAGTGAACTGAACTTTTACTTGTGCTACGTATATGGAATATGAATTATAATAGCAATGTTAAAAAAAAACTGGAGATCTCTCGGGGCAAGCAGTTCGGAAGATCATGCAGGCCATGCAAGCTGGCGTGCTTCCCTCGAAAAAGATTATGCGAAAGAAATTCAACCAAGAATTACGCTGCTGTTACCAAGCGATGCGCCGTGTGTCCTTGGTTGATGTTCATTCCGTTTCGTACTGTGTGCATGTGCAACAGGTTAGGTGTGCCCGAATGGACGTATCTGTGAGTATGCTTCCATCTACCCAGAAATATTGTGAGGACACTGGTTGTTTGTGTGTGTGTTTGTGTGTGTGTGTGTGTTTGTGTGAGTGTGTGTGTGCGTATGTATGTATGTGTGTGTTTGTGTGTGTGGAGTGTGTGTGATTAAGTGACCTTGACTGCTAGAAGTCCCAGATAGGACAATGCTTATTTTCATTAACTTAAATTAGAAGCAATCAAGCCTATTGCAAATGTCATCAGGCATCAGTTTCTTGTGGCATTCCATGACAGATCGACAGGGCCGTGCACCAACATTCGCAAATTTTGACTGACATTTCGCACAGTTTTGTTTTGCATACGCCGATTGTACATGTGCTGTTTTCAGCTCGTTCAGATTAGTACAAGCCTGATGAATTAGCACAAGCCTGATGAATTTCTGGTCATCGATTTTTTTTCAAGAGGGGATATCTCTCTAAGGAAGATAATAGACAAGCCTTACACCCATTATAATCATAATGACATGCATAATCCAACTACGTGGCTGGTTTTCTGGCTTGACATAATTTCAAAACGTGACCCCGTGACCTCGGTCAAAGGTCAGCGTATGAACTTGATGCGACGGGATAGCCACGGGTTTTATATGTGATTTAACCAGTGTTAAATCAAGTTAAAACTCGAACGGCGAGGCGAAGGACCGCACAGCCGGGCGGTCGTAAACACGTGGGTGTGAGGATGCCTTATCTCGAGGGGGAGCTCACGGGAGGGACGGACGGGAAAGCCTCTGGACCTCGCGGTCTGGTGACACGAGTGGAGGACGTCGGCCAGTGCACGTCACTAGAGAGCCACGTCTTTCCCCCGCCCACCCACTCCACCACGCCTCACACTTCGGCTCTGCCGGCTGCCATTGCAGCCGTTGAGCCTGTTCCATGTCGTGAACTTGTCGCGGCGCGGGCGGAGGATCTAACGTCTAACAACTGCACAGACGACTTAAACACCGCCACCGCGCGATAAGGGCTATCCGCGCCGCGACAAGGGAGACATAATTTCAAAACGTGACCCCGTGACCTCGGTCAAAGGTCAGCGTATGAACTTGATGCGACGGGATAGCCACGGGTTTTATCCGCCAAATTACTGCCCTGTCGATTACATGTCTGGAATGGTACAGTTTATATATAATATCGAATGAGCCGGCCGTCATTTTTGACGATCTTTACCATCTCATTTCAGGAATCGACCGTTTCTGTCGGAGTGGCGTGCGTACGATTTCATTGTTAACGCTCGCACGCTTTATGTATATTGGAGGCAGGCGGATGCAATCACGACTTTGTTTATAACGGTTGCACGCACACCAGTTTGCTCTACATTACAGGGGCAGCGCAAGAGCTTGCCGACGCATATTTTAATCAACTGCGAACAGAAAGGTATTTCGTGTTTTGAGTTGAGTAACATGTGGGGGTTCGTCATTTTCACACCGTGCATTAATCACGTGACACTATTTCGGCGATTCTGGTACTCCCTCTCCCCACTGCCACGTTTTTGGGAACAGACAAATTTTTAAGAAAGTGCGCCATTCATCGTCTACATAAGTGAAACATCCCTGACACGAATACTCCGTGGTTATTATGATACAGCATGGACCTAAGCGTGGGGTTTTCTAGATTCCTTGGGCTTTTCAGACACTTTTTCGTACCGGCAATTACTAATCCGTCAAGAGGATCATGCATTGAAATGATTAAGCAACCACAAATACTCCCGACTACCGAGGGCAAGAACTTGTTCCGTGCGTCCCCAATGAGTTTGCCGCAAATTCGCAGCATGCGGCTATTGCTGGCTACCAAATGGTTATTAGCATAGAAGCTTTTTAATGAAAATAGAGAAAAGAAGGAAAATCACTACTCCTTCAACCAGGTAAAAAAAAACACAGCATCTCCAATGGACACTCCTCGGGCGCGGGCGTAGCGCAACGCTATCTCAAACTCCCTCATTTTTTAGCTACCATCGACCAATTCCCCACCAACTCCAAGCGTAGCGTAATTAATGACCTCTCCCTTGATGATCCGATGGGGAAGAGTCCCTGACGCCTGCTCCTGGTGCCTGTCACCCGGCCTACCAGAGGAAGAGCCCCTGGTGCCTGTCCCTGGTGCCAATCACACGGCGTACCAGAGGAAGAGACAGACGCGAGAAAAAGTGCCACTTCCTGTTGGCTGCGGCTAAGACGTGATGAAGGATTGCTCTCAGTACCGCGCCGTGACACCATGGTGGAATAATCGGCTGGGTCTGGCGGCCAGCTCGTCTGGCGGTGGATCTCGCCAATGTCGTGCAACACGTGAGGCAGTGACCCTAAGACTGACATTCCGGGTAAAGTATCCGTCCGACCGACCGGCTGGCGATCCGGAGACCAATCTCTCGCGAGGTTCTCCGATCCAGCATTCACTCGGTGGCAATCTATTCGTAGCGTGCGTGCTGCAGAGCACGCCCCGCTGGCGACCCCACTGGCGGCGCCCCTGGCAGCGGAGCTGGTGCAGTGTCCTCCGCAGCAGCACGCCCCGCTGGCGGCGCCCCTGGCGGCAGAGCCGGTGCAGTGTTCTTCGCGGCTGAAGCAGCAGACGGTCGCCGACAGGCCAATCTGCATGGTCTGAAGTGCCATTTGATATTTTTCCTCGGTGTAATTACGTCGTCTACGTTTGGTATCCGTCCTTGTATCCTGGTGGTGCGTCTGTCTGGTGTACTGTCTGCTAGTGCATGCAGTGGCGTCGCCACAAAAATTCTTCCCGGGGGGAAAGGAAAGAGGGGGCTTCTTTTACCAAACAGGGGCCCTTTTGTTTTGGGTTTCATTTTTTTTTTGGTTTTTATACTATGTTTTGAGGGTGGGGAACAAAAAAATAATTTTTTTTTTTTTTTTTTTGTGGGGGGGGAGGAACAAAAAAAAAAAAAAAAAAAAAAAAACTTTTAATTAAAAACAAAAAAACCAAAAAAAAAAAAAATAAATAAAAAAAAAAAAAAAAAAAAAAAAAAAAAAAAAAAAAAAAAAACTCTCAATCATCCTTCCCCCCTTCCCCTTCATAGAAATGGGGGGGGGGGGGGGGGGGAAAAAAAAAAAAAAAAAAAAAAAAAAAAAAAAAAAAATTTTAAGTCCTCCAAGTCTAACTGAATACAGCTAGATTCATCACTACTGTTATTTATTCCCATCAGCTTGATGTCATAAACATAGCTTGAACGACCATTTCTCAGTCCAAGGACGATAATTTCGTAAAGGTGACAACGAGAAGTGGATTGCATTAGTTTGTTTAGCGTCATCTTAGGAATTTGTTTATTTTTATAACATTTGGTGCTGGCTGCAAGGCAACTGTCACACGAGCTAAAAATATATCCTCAGCGAATAAATTCACGGCAAGAACAAGCATTGAACACCAATGCATAAATGACAATGCAACAATGCAACAATGTCAGTACATACATATTCCAAGCCTTCAAATTCCACGCCGTCACGCCCATCGTTTTCGCTGTGCTGTACCGTTTTGTAAATGACGTTGAGAAGGTATGGAAGCTGGGAAGCTCTAATCATGCAGGCTGTTAGTTAGTTAGTTAGTTATTGTGGTTTAGGGGCGCATCGCATGCAGGCTGTAATAACAGAAAAGAAGTTTGTTGGAAGAAAATGCATTTAAAAACATCATTCATCCCATTTCATATGGGGCATGGATGTTGTATTGCATGCTTATGAGGGGTAATTTGTCCCCTCAATGTTGGCTTTTCCCCATGGGCGTATGTTTCGGAAAATTATTGAGGGACCAGTGGAGTACCTATATTTGCATCAAGCAGGAGGGGGCAAACGGATTTGCAGGGGGGGGGAAGGGCACCTACGCCCATTAAATAGTCCTTGGATTTCGACCGCTATTTTGTTAAAGGGTACATTTCGAAATAATATAATTAGTCATCAACTAAATTGTCCTGTGGAGGGGCCTAGTCTACCACTATGGTTTCTGATTGGTCGGATTTCAACCCTAACTCCACCACTCAGTTCTAAGGTTTTCTTTTGGTATCCCTTGATAAGTTACCTCACACTGCTGAAATTACACCTATACCACAAACCCGGATCGGTATCCCAAAAATCAAGCTGGAGCCCTCCAAAAAGGAGAGATTCCAGCAAATAAATGTCAGGGTCAGGAAAATGGCTCTGTTGCACCGAACATCTTTTCAAGATGCCTTCAAAAATTGCGTATGACTCCGAAAAGCATACCGGATCTCGAAAAATCGAGGTGGGATACTTGGCGTCAGAGGTTCGAAAAATCAGGCTGGGATTCGGACTTTTAATTTAAAAAAAAACAGAAAAGATCCACAAAAAATCGCGTTGAGCCCAGAAAGCTGGCGTTGGGTCTCCGGAACCACGTACCTGGGCGCGATAAGTCGCCCTGGGACCCATAAAAAATCGCACCGAAGCCCCAAAATCATACTGGGGCCCCACAAATGTGTGTCAGAAGCCCCAAATATACACAGCGGGACCCTAAGAGTACAACGTTGCCAGAAAGTACAACTAACCCTCCAAAGCGCACAAAAGTCTCCCAAAAGCGATAGGGCCTTAAAACATGCGTTGCAGCCCTAAATAAACATACCGGGAGCTCTAAGAAAAATACACTGCAAGCTCGCAAGGCGCACAGGGTCCATGAGAACGCACAAGGGCCTGGAAAAGAGGCTGGGGCCACGAAAGGCAACATGGTTCGAAAACGTACAAAACGACCGGGAGCTAAATAAACACATTGGGATCTTCGAAAACGCCCCGACACGTAAAAAATACTCGGTGCACAAAAACGCAACAAAGCCCTAAAACGAGCAGGGTTTAGAAGATGTATTAGGCCCATAACTTCAAAGTAAAATGTATTAACCACCACTTTAAAATATAAAAAAATTGACAATTTCAGGCATTGCAGTTCATAGCACCCGGTCGCCACGACGGCAACGTGAGTGCACGTGCACACCCATTTTTCGTATTCGGTGCATTCGCCACACTTCGTGCGATGCTATGGTTTCTGCTAGGCCTTCTGCGTTTTGCTAATTGCTGCCACATGATAGACTTGCACCATATTTGGCGTGATGGAATGATTCGCCTGGGCGTTCGCTTCGAAAAGTCGATTGATTAAATTCGATCATTAGTTTCCTACTTCCCACATTTTCTGGTAGCTATGAAATGCGGTTTCCACTGAGCTTTGATGCACTTCATATCTTTGCTGCTATCCTCCCAGATTGGATACCGAACCGAGGCCAAGCCTCGGCGATTTTTTTACCCGTTGCGTCTTTCTTGGTCTATGATTGTGTATTATGGCTCCAATCCATTTTTGTTAGGGCCTAAAGCATTTTCGAACCCCCTGCTCGTTTTAGGGTTTGTTGCATTTTGTACACCGAGGATTTTGACGTGTCAGGGCGTTTTCGAAGATCCCGATGTGTTTATTTAGCGCCGGTCTTTTTGTTTGTTTTGGAACCATGTTGCCTTTTGCGGCTCCAGCCACCTTTTCAGGCTATTGTGCGTTATCATGACCCCTGTGTGCCTTGAGAGCTTTCGGTGTATTTTTTAGACCTCCCGGTATGTATATTTATGGCTGCAACGCTTGTGTTAAGGCCCTGTCGCTTTTTGTGAGACTGTGCGCTTTGGAGGGTCAGTTGTATTTTCGGCCCCCGTTGTGCTCTTAGGGTCCCGATGTGTTTATTTTGGGCTTCTGACGCACACTTGTGGGGACCAAGTACAATTTTGGGGCTTCGGTACGATGTTTCTAGGTCCGAGAGTGGCTTATCACACCCAGGCGCGTGGTTCCGGAGACCCAACCCCAGTTTTCTGGGCTCAATACGATTTTGTGAAACTTTTCTGATTTTTTTTTAAAAAGTCCGAATCCCGGCCTGATTTCTCGAGCACTTGGCGCCATGTTTTTGTATCCCACCTCGATTGTTCGAGATCCGGTTTGTTTTTCGGTGCCGTACGCAATTTGTGAAGGCATCTGATAATATGTTCGGTGCTCCAGAGCCATTTTTTACCTGGGCATTTAGTTGTTGGAATCCATCCTTATTTTGGAGGGCTCCAGCTTGATTTGTGTTTGTGTTTATGGTCACACTGTGCTTACGTGTGGCCCTAGACGGCAATTTTGTAGAGCCTCGACAGGACTACCGATGGGAATTGTGGGTCCCAAGCGCGATATTTGGGGGCCCGGTTCGAGTTTGTGCGATGCGTTGTATTTAGCTGTGGCCCTAACGCGATTTTGGCGGTTCCTGTCGCAATTTTTCGGGCCTCCGAGCGAGTTTTCCGGGGCTCGCCGTATTTATTTGGAGACCCATACGCGAATTCTGGTGGACCGACGCGAATTTTGGTGGCTCCAGCGCGATTTTGAGGCCCCGACACGATTCTTGGGAGCCTATCCCTCTCAGGATGGAGGGGGCATTTGCTCCTTTGATATAGCACTGCGGCCACTGAAGGAGTTTTTTTCCGTCCCAGAGTGACATTCCGATTAAAATTGATTTTGGGGGCAGCGGCAACTTTTGGGGCCCCGGCGCGACCTTTCGGGCCTCCAGTGTGATTTTCAACGGCTGCGACGCGACTTTTTTGGGTCCAATGTTATCTTTGGGCCCCGACGTCATTTTGTGGATCCCTAGCGCGAGCTATAACGGCCTCGACACTTTTTTGGGGTCCAATGCGTTTTGGATGCTTTTGGCGTCATTGTTGGGCCCCCATAGTGATTATTCATGTCTGGATTGTTCTTCGTTGCTCCGGCTTCATTTGTTTTGGTCCCAATGAGACTGTTGGGGCACGGTACGACCTGTCGTGCCCCTGGCATGATTCTCGTGGTCCGCGCGTGAATTGTTGGTGCCCCAGGCTCAGCGTAATTTGCGGGGGCCCCGGCCGGATCTTTCGGGGCCCATATCGTGATTTTAAAATACCCAGACTCGACTCTTACTATTTCTTAGGGGTTCTTCTTGCAAATTATAGGCCTCCTGTCGCGTCGTCTCATTTCCTAGAGCCTTTTTACCGGTTTTCGATGTCTCCTTGTGTGTCCTACCCTCCTCCATATTCAATGGTCCTCCTCTCCCGTCTTGAGGGCCTCCTCTTGCATTCTGGGGCCCCTTTAACATGGCATGGGGCTTCCTCTCATCTTCGAGGGCATTTTCTGCCAAATTAGGAGCCTCTTGCCACGCCTCGTTTGCCTCCTCCTTTATCCTAGCAAAGCCTTACCCCGTCTTGAGGGATCTTCAATTTTGGAAACCTCACCTCCTTCCATACCTGCTATCACTCCCATCTTAAGGGCCTCCTCTCATTTCCTGGGAACCCTTTCCGGTCTTCGGGACCTCATTTGGTCCTAGAGACCTACTCCTTCCCGAGTCCGGCAGGTGCCTCATTTCTTTCTAGAGGCCTTCTTTTTCAAATTAGGGGCCTCCTCTCACGTCTTGGGGGCCTGCTGCTCTGCGTTCTCCTGCTCTGCGCTCTGGATTCGATCTTTACCCATCTTAGGGGTGGTCTCTTATCTCCTGGTGGACTCCTCTTCTCTCCCAGGCGCGCCTCTGCTAAATTACTGGCAACCTTTCCTATCTTAGTGGCCTTGTTATTTCCGGGACCTTCTTAGCCGTCTTCGAGCCTTCTTTTTCCGCTTGGGAGCCATCTCTTATCCAATGGCCTTTCTCCTATTTTAGGGGCCTCCTCGTTCATCATGGGGTCTCGTTTTCAATCTTGTGTCGTTCTCTTCCGAATTAGGTGCCTCCTGCCACGTCTCTTGATCATCCTTTTCTATCTCGGTGGAACCCTCACCCGTTTGGGGCCTGCTTTTGCGTCTCCGAAACCTCATCTCATATCTTCCTTCCTGTTCCGTCTTAGGGCCTCCTCTCATATTCTGGGGCCTCCTTTCCGGTGTTGGAGCCTCTTTTGCAATCCTGGTTTCCTCCGTGCCATTTTTGACACTCTCTTGATTTCTGGGGACTCCTACCCTCTCCTAGGTGACTCATTTTTCAAATTAGGGGCCTCCTCTCACGTCATGGGGGCCTCCTTATCTGTGTCTGGAGCCTCATTATCCTCTTAGCAGGGTGCTTTTGCGTCCTAGTCCTAGATCTTCTCTTCCAGGTTCCTCCTCTTCCAAAATATGGGCCTCATCTGGCTGGTCTCGGTGGCCTTCTCTCATTCCTGTGGAAACCTTCTTACCCGTCTTGGGGCCCCTATTGCGTCCGGAGAAGTCTCCCCCTATCAGGTCTTAATTTTATATTGCAGAGGCATCCTGTTCCGTCTTTGGGGCCTCATTTTCCAACTTAAGAATATCATGCCACCCATCGGAAGCCTTTTCGTCTAACCTGGGTGGCTTCTTGCCCGTCTCGGTGGCATCCTTTCCGTCCTGAGGGCCTCCTTTTCGTGCTGGGATCTCCTTTTCGTCCTGGGGCCTCCTTTTCGTCCCGGGGGCTACCTTCTTATCTCTGTTATCTGTTCTACGTCTAGTCCTACGTCCTTTTCGTCCTTGGGTGCATCCTTTTCGTTCTAGGGGCCTCCATTTCGTCCTGGGGCCTCCTTTTAGTCCTGGGGGCCTCCTCCCAATCTCTGTTCTACGTCTTGGGGCATCCTTGCGTTATGGGGCATCCTTTTCGTCCTGGGGGCCTCTTTTCGTCCTGGGGGCCATCTCACAATCT